>PVIC010031692.1:0-21152 GCA_004025085.1 Thryonomys swinderianus | reverse complement strand
TGAGGCGCAGAGTCACCACGCAGACCCGAGGGGCTTCCAGAGAACTTTTCCGCCTTTAGTGACCGTTACACACACTCCTACGGGGAGCAGAGGCTGTGGGTGCAGTGAGGTCGCCTCTGACTGGCTGATCCAGTGTGCGCAGCTCTGATTGGTTGGATAGGTTAGCCCGCCTCGTTGTGACGTCATCCTCTAACCTGGCTCCGGGCGTGGGGGCGGGGCCTCCGGGCGGCGCGACCCGCTGGCCTGAGGCCCGGGCGCTGCTGGCGTCACCTGCGGCTTCTGCAGCCCCGGGCACCGGTGGGAGCGCCCGCTGGCTCTGCCCACCCGGGCGCCACGCGTGGGGACCAGAGCCCACCGTGTCCTCCTCGGGCCCGCGGGAAGCGGGTGAGCCCCTGGCAGGCAGCTCTTGGAGGAGCGAAGGAGCCGCCCCGCCGGCCCCGGGTGAGTCCTCGGCCCCGGAGCACGGACTCCTCTCGGCCTCGCTCGGGCGCTCGCGGCGGGCCGGGGGTGGACGCGCGGCCTGACCCAGCCGGGCGCCCGCGGCCCCTTCAGTTTCCACCAAAGCGAACAGCATTTAACTTAGTCCAGCAGCCTAGGCGGTGAGACCAAACCGGAATGTCATCAGCGGACGGCGGGAAGCGGCCCGGGAACGCCACGTGTAGACCCTAGACCTCCTCTTAACCCCGTGGGCACGTAAGGAAATAAAAGGCTCCACCTTCACAATCTTCACTGAGTTTGTCAAACAAAAATGGTTCTAAATAAACCATTTCTCAAAAAGGAAACAAAGCTTATGTATTTAGGGGACAAGGGAGTTGGAGGTAGTGTATGGGAATGGGGAAAATGGGAATTAACTTGAGCGATATACTGGCACAAATACTCAATGTTGAGTGTGACTGAGATGTGTATATAATGTACCAATAGATTCAAATAAGAAGAACATTTCTAGGACCACAAAAATGACAATGTTAGTTGCCCTAAAAAGTTAAACTTTACCAGTTCCTCACCTTTCTTACATTCTTTTCTCAATACTGTAAGGCTACAAAATGAAAGATTAAGTGCCTTGTAGGCTAAGTAAAAATAGCAGCTGACTTCAATTTCTCATCTCAATAAAATGTGCCAGCTCTCAGATGCCAAATTTAAGACTTTTGGTACAAAGACTAATGCAGAGAAAAGGCTGAAAAGTAGAAGGTAACATCAAGTATTTAGTTCAATAGTCATTGCTTTAATTCTCTTCAAAACCAAGACCATTTTCAGTGTCTGTGCCACCACAAAAGGATGAACTAAAATCGCCTACTCCTCCCACCTCGCTCCCTGGCACATCCACAAAGTAATCAGGAAACCACAAAGAATCTTTTCTACTTCCTGCTCCACTTCCTACTCGCCTCGCCTTATTCTCCTCTGCTCATTTCAGCCTTCTAGAAAACTGTGCTCTAATTGTAGATTCTCCTTATTTCCCCTCTTGAAAAGCCGAGGCCTTTGGAACTCCATGATCAACAGGACATGCATGTAAGTATGTGATGTGTCCAAAGTAGAAAGACAGTCGTGTTCTTTTCCTCTAGCCACGATAACGCAACGCTACTTTACATCAGAGAATTCATCACCTATGAAACTCCAAGAAGCACATTTAAATTGGTGTTTTCCAAGAGTGATGAACAAAATTAAATCATATAACAAAGGCCAAAAGCCCATATTCTTATTCTGAAGTTTCCTGAAAGTTGTTTTGAAAGTTAAATTATTCAAAAGTAAATTAGCATACCCTGAGATGCTAGAAGTAGGGTGTCTGGCTTCATAACCAAGAAATGAAGAGATAACGGAGAAGTATATTGTGCTACATTACTGAAAAGAAAGAAAATCGATGAGGAAATTGGGGGCTGCTGTTTTAAATGTAGGTACTCAGAGAACACATTGAAAATCTTAGCTTCAAGCAAAGCGAGACTTGCTTTTCATGAATTTTCTATGTCTAAAGATGGACAGTGAAATATTGGCTCATTTATTTCTAGCCCAGTTTTTATACTGTCTTGAATCATTTATCAGCATATCCCACCTCTCAGAGGAATAAAGGTTTCTTTTTTAATACATGCACTATTGAGCCATCTTTCTCTACACTACAGAAAAAAATATTGCAACATTCTATAGAATTTCAGTTAAATTCAGGGTCAAAAGATTCCCTCAAGGGCATAGAGTACGTTTGCAAAATGAGCCACGAAACTTCTCCCTGTGAGTACACATCCTCCCTTTGCAATTTCCCTCTGCACTTTATCCCAACCAGAGGCAGAGGAAGTTTCCCAAGACTTTGCTTCTGAGCTTCTCTCGTCACTCACTCAGATTAATAGAATGGAGAGGAAGTGACAGTTTGTGACTTCAAGCCTAGGTCTCAAGAACCGTGTTGGTGGGACCTCACCCTCTCAGAGCGCTGCACTGAAGAAGACCCGATTCTAGGAACTAAAGCCCTGTGACCCACGAGCCCTGGCGGAAGCCCTGCACACCAGTCCCTGCAGCACCGCCAGCCAGCCACCAGCAGGCCTGTGAGAGAAGCCGGCTCCGACCACCGAGCCGCACCCAGGTAACTGGAGCCCCACGGGCGACTCCAGGAGAGTCACTCCATTGTGTCCATAGGAAACTCAGGGGGATACTTGGACCAACGAAAACACCTCCACCGTATACCAAAAGGTACTAACTCAAAATAAAAAATAATTATGTGCAAATGGACACACCTGGAGGACACACTAGTAAGTGAAATAAATAGATCAGAGATAGGCAAATACCAGATCTTTTCTTTGATGAGCACCTGTAGATGCAAATGAGCTCTAGAAAGGATGACAGTTTTTGTCGAACGTGAAATTTCCAAAGGAAATTTGGTGTGGGATTGTAATGAGGGGAAGGAATAAATATGATTCTGAAAGAAAATAAAAGAGCATGTATATAGGGGGTGGGGAGGTGTGGGTGGGTAGGGATGTGGGTAAAAATGAGAATTAACTTGTGTTATGTACTGGTACAAATTCCCCAATGTTATGTGTGATTGTGAGATGTATATAAAATGTACCAATAAATAATTCAATTTTTAAAAAAATAAAACTCCTGAGCTTCCAGCTTCCTGCTAGCAAAAATTATGCTGGGAAAACAACTCAGCGACCATCAAAGAATTTTTAATAGAGAAAGAAAGATCTCAGAGGGTGAGGACCGATTCGGGGGAGTGGAACTTGTCTCTACGCAGAGAACGTGCCGAGAAACTAGAACGGGAAATCTCGCAACAGGTGCCTGGCTGGGTCCGGAAGCCGTTTTCCTCCTTCTCCTCTTCGCGCACCCTTAGCTCGCAGTAATCCCGTCCACGTGGATAGTCAGAGGTTCTGCCCCTTTCACTTCTCGGGCTGCCGAACCGGGAAGCAGTCCACAGCCTGAGGCCACGAGACCCTCAGCCACACCCAGACCTGATTCAGATAATGACACTTCCGGGTCTCAAATGTGACCCGGGACAGATAGAAGACTTTGGCGGGGCCTCCGAGTGTTTATCTGGCACCTACAACGAGTGAGAGTACAAGTTCCGCTGGCGAAGAGAGAACATTTTCGTATGGAAGAGACGGGGATCACCGCCAGAAGGTGGGCTGTGGTAACTTGCGTGCAAAACTGCCTGCAGAAGTTCCCCCAGCCCCTCCATGGAACCTCTGTTGTTTTGCGGCCTTGTTTTCCTTCCCGTTTCCATCTGGAGCGTTTATTTCCCTTTCCGGAAGCTGGATGGCCTCGTTCCACGGGAGATCAAAGCCCAAGAAGCAGGAGATTCTGTGCCTTCTTTTCTTGGGCGCTTGGGACGCCGCCCTAAGGCTGCCATGCGTTCGCCAACAGCCATTAGAAGCTGCCACACCACAAGGGGCAGGGACACGGCACAGGCCGCCCTGCTCAGGGCCCGCAGACAGCTGACGGCCACCTCAACGGCCACCTCAACGGCCGGGCAGTCAGTAAGTGTCTTCCTTATTTACTCACAAAGGGAAGTAAACAAACAGACGACCCATGTGACCAAGCACCATATCTCTTAGTTTTTCCACTCAACTATGGATGCCATGTTTTAAACTGGAAACGTGATCCAACAAGGAAGTCAGTGCCAGAGCGCGTTCCCTGGTGGCGCTGCCCTCAGGGGATACTGCCCACCCTCCAGAAGAAGGTAAATCGGTATTTCCTAATATTAGAGTAAAATCACTTTCTTCTCGAACACAGCTGGCTTTTCCTTCGACGCACACAAATAAAAAGGTCAGGGCGAGTGATAATCAGATGCAGCCGCCTTCTGTCTGCCGGGATACTGTAGCTTCGACTCAGTAACATTTATATCTAATAAACTCCCTGGACATCATGCCCCAGGTGTTGTGGCCCCGTGACACCACATACCTCCACGGCAAGACGTAGATATAAAAAGATAAAGTGAGGAAACCATAAATGAAGGAACAAAGATGAAAAACTGTTGTAATGACACACTGAACAATCACATTTCTATAATATATTTTTGGATGAATTGCCTCCCTGCTAGAC
Organism: Thryonomys swinderianus; assembly: GCA_004025085.1. NCBI lineage: Eukaryota > Metazoa > Chordata > Mammalia > Rodentia > Thryonomyidae > Thryonomys > Thryonomys swinderianus. The sequence continues at coordinate 16,634 of PVIC010031692.1, read as the reverse complement.
CTCTCCTCTGGGAGATACTGGGTAATTTTTCTGGTTATGTGATGGAACCAAGATAAAAGATAACTCACAAGCTCCTGTGGCTTCAAACATAATAGTTGAAAATTGGTGGGTTATTTTTAAAGGCCTTTTTGTCCGCTGTTTGACAAGGAAAGGCAAAACTTTACTTATCACCCCGCCCCCATCCTTCTGAAATATAAAGCCAAATTGCTCCATCTCTGTGTTTAAAGATTACTAAAGAAAATTCTGATGCAAATATTTACTCAGAGTTAATACAGTACCCTAAATCACACTTTTACCCATTCCTCCCTGACAGGGAAAATCAGAGATCTAAAACTTCTTAATATAATAAAGCACATTCACTTCAAAGGAAGAAGCCAGCTTCAAAAGCTGTCTATAGTTGAATATGTCTATTTGCAAAGACGGTCACTGTAAACTCATATTTCATGGAACAGTTAAAATGTAAGATCATTTATTTTAATTCCCACTATTCTTGGAAGAGGTAAAATTTACAAATCATGCTTAGAATTTAAGAACTTAGAACTTTAAGCCTAGCTAATTATACTAAACTTAGAACTAATGAAAATATTGATTATAAATTAAAATTAAACCGGGCCAGGGATTTAACTCAGTGGTTTTGACATCTGCCTTGCAAGTGCAAGGTCCCAAGTTCGATCGCCAGTAACCACACACCACAGTGCCAGGCATGGTGGCTCATGCCTGTAATCCCAGCACTCGGGAGGCAGAGGCAGGAGGATTGCTGAGTTTGAGGCTTGCCTGGACTACATAATGAGCTCAGGGCCAGCCTGAACTACAAAGCGAGACCCTGTCTCAAAAAAAAAATTAAACCATTTTAAACCTTCTAGACAAATTTAACATCTCTGTACAAACACATTGAATTATTTGAGGGTTTTTTAAAACTACTCTAGAAATACATACAGATTTTTAATGAAAAGCTAAGATCATGGAAGAATACTACAACATCTTAATTTTATATGTGAAGATTCTAAAATTCAAAGTCCCAGAATCCATCAGGGGTAGCAGGTTTGTTAGTGGTGTTGCTAAACGGAGAAGAGACTTCCAGGACTTTCCACCCACTGTGGCAACCACCCTCCAGGCCACGGGACCTCCTGGTCCTGGATTCAGAAGCTGCCGTGTCTGACACAGAGCCCGGGCCCCTCCCCCATTGCTGGGTCGATGCCTTCTCCTTGCAGACGCACTAGAGATAAGCAGCTCCTGCTTGTTCAGCTTTAAAAACACAAAGTGGCTTTTCCTCTTGATGCGCTAAACAGGCTGGGGGTTACACCCTTACTCCAGAGTTCCTGAGTCTTTTTGGTCCAAGGAAACCAGAACCTAATTATGAGAGCTTAGATTCTTAGAAAAGTAGAAAAGGCGAGCTAGAGAATAAAGTACACACTCTCAGAAATGTCCCTGGTCAGCGGCATCTCCCAGGCACCCCGTGAGAAATAAGAAGGAAACCACTGAAGGTTAATCCACTGTGTTGCTTACGGGCATCTGAGTACAGACCTCATCAAGGCAATGCTCCTGTGCATCTGACTGCTGATTACAGCACTAAACCAGAAGTATACATTCATGGTCATCTGTTCGAAACCTCACAAAATTACATGCAACAGAGCTTAGATAGATTGTTAGAAACAATAACATTGGTAGGGCTGGGGATTTAGCTCAAGTGGTATCATGCCAACCTTGGATGCACAAGGGCCCAAGTTTGATCCCTGGTACCAAAAGAAAGAAATTATAACATTGGGGACAAGCAGAGGTAGAACATTTCACAGTCAAAATCCTTTGGAATCTACTTATCATAACAAAAACTGTTAAGCAAGTCAACGATGAGCATAAAATACATCCATGATCCTAAAGTCCAAACGTAATTCTCAAACTATAAAACTAACTCTGGATTATCCTGGATCTTGGAGGTAAGAAAGATTAAAGTTACTCATCAGAATAAGATTATAAACAAAGAAGGCCTCTCTGTTTCTTACAACTCTTGCTTAAAAGTCTCGCAGCTGGGTAGGAAAGGCTGATGAGACTGCAAACCGCAGCTGGAGGCCATTTCAACTTGCTATGCTGTAGCTGGCCTGTCCGGCCAACATGTTTTGGCGTGCCTCCTTACAGAGCCACAGTTTTCTTTGCCCAAATATTAATCTGGATCACACTGACTATTAAATATTTAAGGTAAAATTCTCAATCGGGTGCTGGGCGTGGTGGCTCACGCCTGCCATCCCAGCACTCGGGAGGCAGAGGCAGGAGGATTGCTGAGTTCGAGGCTTGCCTGGGCTACATGGTGAGCTCAGGGCCAGCCTGAACTGCAAAGCGAGACCCTGTCTCAAAAAAAAAAAAAATTCTCAATCGCAGATATAGAAAAAAAGCAGGTCTCTAAAGCTCCTAAGCTCAGTTCCACATGAAGGATACTTCAATAATCCAGGAAAGAGCGTGTCCTTTAAGCCTTACACAAGGCTGAAAAAGGAGAACTCAGTTCTGGTTTTAATTAAATGTTCTAACTTGAGGCACATTTTATAGAACTAATCGTTTGTTTTTCTATTTCTGTCACCAAGCGTTCTCCACTACCTTAAACCCCACAAATGCCAGATACACGTTAATTAAACATCATATCACAGAATATTCCTGTAAATATTTCTGAGCCCCCCCCCCCGACCTCTGTGGTGCAGACAGTGGGGCCCTGAAGGAGAAATTACTTTTCATTGTTAACAGGAGTACTTAGAAACAAACATAAATGTTTAGCCATCGGTTTTAAAAGGGCAGGCTAGAGAAAGTGAAAGTTAGATGGAAACATTAATATTTAGAAGGTCCAGCAGAGTAAAGTAAGAAAGAGAAATCTGCCTCTGGCCACTTCAAAGGGACTGAAAGGGTCGCACTGACGAGCACGCGCCTCTCGCTGAGAGCAGAGGGTGACGGTTCCCAGACCTGACACCCAGGCTCCCGGGCTGACAGCGAGTCTCCGGAGATCGTGTCCCTGCGCCGGGGCGCAGAGGGTGTGCGCGGCGGTCCCGGGGCTAAGGCAGCCTGTTTTACATTTCTGGGGGCCACCTCTGAACCAAGAAATTCTAATTTAATTGGTCTAAGACGCAACCTGAGTACGGAGATTTTTAAAACCTCTAGAGATGATTTTCACGTTTAGCCAAGTCCCAAAGCCCCAGGAACCGAGACCCCAGAGACAGCCCTGGCAGCCAAGTGAGCTGGATTCTGTTAGCTTCCTGAGGCAAGAGAGAATTTGGGGAGCTCCCCGAGCAGGGGGCGATCACTGGATCACTTTAGGAGAGATGAAGGGAGCAAAATGGTTCGGTATAGATTTCATCTAGAAATGGGAAATTCAGGGTTTGGGTGTCTCACTTATCTCCAACCAAGAGGCAGACAGACGAGGGGACGAGGGGCGCTGACCAGGAGCCCGGCCGTGGTGCACGGTTACTGGTACCGGGCGGGGGGCCCTTCGGTGGCTGAGGAGCGGCCTTGTCACTGCCCTGTTCAGAGTATAATGTGTGTCCCTTTTCTGCTGAACGTCACTGCCTGGTTTTTGGCAAGGCCAATTTTTACTCGGTCTGTTCGGGATAGTCAATGTTTAAATTCTCACAAAGTTATAACCACCGGTTTCAACGAACTCCAAATCCCAGCTAAGTAAAAGCGCTCTTGAGTCGTGACATCTGCCTTTCTCTGGAGTTCCAGGGCTGAGGTTAGCTGATCTGGCTTATTAAACATGTAACGAACTTCTTCCCTTTTTTTCTGAGCAAACACTTCCTAACACTGGACCTTCCCAGATAAAACTCCCCCCAGTCCCTTGACCAAATGTTCAACTATGGCCGCAAGAGCAGCTTGAAGCGTGTAAGTGAATATGTATTGTATCCTCTAAAAGAAAAGAAAACAAGAGCCGGAGGGTTAGCTCAGTGGTTTCGGCGCCTGCCCCACAAGCACAAGGTCCTGAGTTCAATCCCCGGTAACCACATACAATGCTGGGCGTGGAGACTCACACCCACCAGCAGTCAATACCACATACCACAGTGCTGGGCGTGGTGATTTACGCCTGTCATCCCAGCACTCGGGAGGCAGAAGCAGGAGGATTGCTGAGTTCGAGGCTTGCCTGGGCTACATAGTGAGCTCAGAGCCAGCCTGAACTACAAAGCGAGACCCTGTCTCAAAAAACAAAACAAAAGCTGATGTACAATGACTCCTTTGATGACTCTCACCTTTTGAAATATCTGTGACCCTGATTAAAAACCCACGTTCTGCTCATTCTGCTCTGATGGGAGTGAGTGTTCCCTGTCCGTGCTCACGAGCTCGGAGCTGCCCTGCGGGTGTGGCCCCCGAGGAGTAGTGAGTCCCGGCAGAAACCTTTTGATGATGTTTTGGCTGCTCATCTGACACACCGTTCCCTGGGAAATCAGAATGTTCGCAATCACTGAAGCTTTCAGCAAAAGGAAGAGGTGAATTTTCAGTAGGAATTGGGGACCTTAATTATTCTTTGGTGATCTGGAATATGTATTTGCTCTTTGGGACCCTGCATAATAAAATAAGTTTCTTTCAGAATTGTATGTCTGTCAGTACGGAGCCTCACATTATTATTTCTTTTTTAGAGACAGAAAATAGGAGGTGTGGTTGAAAAACAGGGTAAATACTTAAATATTTTAATTATTATAGTAAATAATGCGCCCATGACTATGAGTCTCCTGCAAAATCTCTTCCTTTGACACACTTATGCTGTCCTTTCTGTCACATCCTGAAGCTCTGGAAGGGTTCTTTTCTTTTTTTGTTGTTTTTGTTTTTGTTTTTTGAGAGAGGGTCTCGCTTTGTAGTTCAGGCTGGCCCTGAGTTCAATATGTAGCCCAGGCAAGCCTTAAACTCAGCAATCCTCCTGTCTCTGCCTCCCGAGTGCTGGGATGACAGGCGTGAGCCACCACGTCCGGCACTGTGGTATGCGGTGTTGATTGTTGCTGGGCGTGAGTCTCCACGCCCAGCATTATATGTGGTCACCGGGGATCAAACTCAGGACCTTGTGCTTGCGAGGCAGGCGCCAGAACCACTGGGCTAACCCTCCGGCCCAGGGTTCTTTTCTTTTTAAACTACTTATTACGGGGGTTTCAGAACCGTGCGTGTCTGTAGCACGTGCGGTCTACAGGAGAGGTGCGGCCGAAGGACCGACTGGACTTGAGTGTGGCGAGGCCCGACCGCAGGGTGCCCTCGTCCCCAGGCCCCGGAGGGAGGGAGAACTCAGAGCAGAGTGTGCGGCCGACAGTTGGCAGAGTCAAAACAAGTTACTGGCAGAGCTGCCCGCACCGGCCTGTGTGCTCCCTCTGCCCAGACGGGGGTCGTGACGTGGGTCCCAGACAGGCCACCCCGCCGGGCCCGCCCTGAACTGCCCTACAGTATGTTGCCAAATGCTTTGCTTCTACCTCCTCGTTCCCACATGCTTCAGTGACAAATAAATAATCACCAACGTCTCAGCTGGTCGCTCTTTCCCTGAGGCTCTTATGGCCACGAGGCAGAGCCACTGATTTCTCAAGGCGCGAACGAATTTTGTCTCCGTAATCTCTTAGTAACCCCAACAAAGTGTGGTCCTAGGGCCACATGCCACACGAATACTCAGGGTACTCACAGAAGAGGCGGGGGGGCGGGGTTCCGCCTGGGGAACGGGTGTGCCCAGGCAGTGTGCCCTAGAGCGTGCAACGCACAGGTAGGCTGAATGTGCGCTGAGGTCTAAAACTGTTAGAAATTTAATTGGAAAAGGTTGGACAGAAAGTCCAAACTTCAGGCTCAAAGGGAAATTATATAAAATTCACGCACCATTCAGGTGGGAATAGCCCCACAAGAGAAAATAAAAACTCTTCTTCATTCAATAAATATTTCCTCGTGTTCCTGCTCCATCTAGATACTGTGCTTACTGCAGTGGATTCAAAACTAAAAGGTGCAGACCACTGTAAGACCGGCTTAGAATCACCACATTAGGGTTCACGTTTCACTAGGAATTAAACATGAAAATTCAGGAGAAAAATTAAACTTCTGAAATGGAATCATCTAAGGAAACAGAAGCATTTAAAAGTGGGTATAGAACACAGCTAAAGACACCTAGTTCTCTTTGGGAAAGAAACAGAATAGAAAAGTGAATAGACACGCGTGTGACTATTTTAAAATAAAGTGCTCTCTTGAACTAAGAGATCAAAGCTGAGAGATGATTCCCATCCCAGTCTGAGTCAGTTCTTTCTGCTCAAATCAGAGAGTTGATGAACTTTTGATCTGTCCTTTCTTTTGCTGGAAGCATAGATCTAAAAGCTGTTATCAAACAAGGTCATGGAAAGAGGATGAAAGGATGACATATAAATCTCGGCTGATTTCCCATAGTGTCCGTGACCTCTGCTGAAAGGCACTACCGACAGTATACCCGCCCCAGCCATACACATTGCCGGAACTGGCTAGACTAAGCTGAGCTTCCTCTAGACTGAACACCGAAAGTGGCTCCCACCAAGTCAAACCAAACAGAATTGCGGGATGAGAGGTAAGGTATGCATCACTCCACCTGATCCTCACAGCTCTGGCGTATTAAAAAGGGTGCTGCAAGATTTGTGTTTATAATTTTGTCCTCTGATCAAACAAAACGTGAGTAGAATCTGGTGGTTTTGTCAACATTTTACCAAAGCCAAAACAAAGAATACTAAAAAGCAAAGAACTGAGGTGGTAGAACTACAGTTAATTTTTCTACATTGCCTAAAGGTTTAATAATGAAATTATTGTTTTATAATGAAAATATCTGAAGTTAATTTTCTTAATAGGAAGTTGTATTTAATGATGGAATAAATTTTAAGAGAATATATCCTTGGAAGTGCCAATTTTTAATGCTCATTATTCTGTTTCGCCTATTTCTTTTTTATAGTGTGTTCTACCCTTCAGGCCAGATCATATGTATTTTCTTTTAAACATATTTAAGCCTCCATATTTTGGCTATACCAAAAAGTTTTAGCTTTTTTTCTCTTCTTTTTTCTTGCAGCCTTTTAAATCCTAACTGTGGCTGACCACTCAGCCTCCCATCATTCTCAAGAATCGTGACTAACCGACCCTGGAAGCATACTGTCTTAGCACATTAACTTTTGCTAGGACACCTGTTTTGCACACCTGACTCCCCTACCCTGCAATTTCATATCCACTCTAACAACACTTTTGTAGGTAATAAATTATGCATGACATCTGTCTTGTCCTACTTTTTAAAATCCCTCTAGCCTCTTAAAACTCTTTTTAATATCCTCATTGTCAAATTCAGGCCAACACTGGTACTCCCTTTATGTAATATGTTTCCAGATCCTTTGTTCTGTATTTGTCTGTGTGCATCTTTTCTTAATCACTTTTGTTATTTCTCAAATTCTTCTTTGTGGCTCATTTCACCAATTTTGGACTAGCAGAATGTGAAGAGCGTTTCATTTTCTACCCAAAATGTGACCCTTCTGTCTACCCAAAGTCTAAACACCATTATAGCTGTGCAACGCACTGTGCTGTGCAGCACGCTGAGCTCCTCTCGCAAGGAACCGGGGGCCACTTCCAAGGCGGGTCCCCAGAGCACCGTTCCGCTCGGGGCGCCCCCACCCGCCGTCCCGCCTGGCTCCCCCGCTCGTCCCTCCGTTACAGCCTCGACACGAAGTGACCGCGGCCCCTCAGAGCGTGACCTTGTCAAGCCCCGGTGGGCCCTTTCCTTCCTCTCGGCGGAGCAGACCCCCTACGAGCCCCGCACCATGACGAGCCTCCTGGGGAGAGAGAGCTGATCACAAACCGCAGCCTCCGACCCGGGAACAGCACAAACCTCCCTCCTCGACTTGCCTGTGTCCGTCGTTCTCGGCTCTTGGGAACCAAGAAATGAAAAACGAATCCATCCTCTAAACCTGGAAATCCAAATCAGGAAAATGAGGTTTTCTTCATATTTGTATCATTCCAGCTACACCCACTGGCACATGATATTTAGTAACTATCTATTGGGTCTACTTTTTCATAATATATGAATTGAGAACCAGCTACGGGCATCCTGTTTACTATTAAGCCGGACGCTGACACTTTATAAAATGTAAGAAACAGCGTCATCCTTCTCAATAAATCTTGTTGGGCAGAGGGTGTGACTTAATGTTATAGCATTGGATTAGCATGCATGAGGCCCTGGGCTTCAGCCCCAGAAACCGTAATAATGAATAATAATATCATAATCATTTTCGTGACGTTCGGACACAATACTCAACACCCACAACCTGGAGAAGGTTACGTTACAGCTGGTCACAGGCCCCGGCCGGCTGGTGCAGAGCAGAAGCGGCGGAGTGGAAGGGCGTGCGAGCAGCGCTGCTCACGCGAGGGCGCCCACGCCGCAGAGAGGACAGGACACACCGTCCCCAACCAGACGCCGCCACCTAGAGGCCAGTCAGCGTGACTGCAGTTACCGAGGAGCGTCGCACCCACACGGTCCGTCCACCTTCCAGACACGTGAGGCTTTCAGGGGCTCCATATCTCAATCACAGCTGAATATCATATTTGCTTTAGAATGTATAACCAAGAATATTTCATAAAACAATCATTAAATATGCCATAGATGTTGTTGTGTAATGAATTTACTAGAGTAATTTTACAAATAAACATTTTTAAATTTTCTGCTTATTTCCTTTCTCACTTGGTAAGTACTAGCTGATACAGGTCACATAAATAAAAGTTCAGCGATTCTTAATTTGTATGACTATAAAGGAAACCTGAGACCCAAAGTCTGAGAGTGAATGGTCTACCTATCGGGATAATCATCAGAAGAGCCCTCTGCGGGTGTCTTCTGGTCCTCTCAGCCCCATTTTTTTGAGGATCTTGACACCTTCTCCAGCCGTCTCCGCACTGTCCAGCTCTGACTGATGCCACCACGAAAATCTTGATCTTCATTACCACTGACCTGCGCGTCTCCCTCTCCACACAAGTCCTTCCTACTTACATAATGCCAAACATTCTCAAGTTGTCTTTTTTTTTCAATCCAGCCACCACTGGCTGACACTTTGTAAAACACCGTCTAAAGAAAGAATTTGAAGGGGAAAAAAACTGGAAAAAACACGAAAAGTCCTACTTATTTTACTATAAGATTCAACAGACATAAAATTGCTGTCACAATGCTACAAAAGTTTCTGAACACTTCTTTTTCAGTGTCTGCATTTATAATTCCATGGGCTAGTGACAGGCTTCTCTCCACCGTCAGCCTTTCCGTGGAGTTGCACTGAGGTGCACAGGAAAGTGTGGGCCCTGCCCGGGATTTATAATGCATAACCCAGAAACACTTCCTTCAAGAGCTCACCCTTAGCCAAGAGTTGATGACAACTGAAATGTAAATTTCCTTTTTCTTTCCTTCTGTATTTAGTAGTACTGGGAATATAACTGAAAACTTTCACACTGACCTATATCCTCGGTCCTTTTTATTCTTTTTTTTTAATTTTAAGACAGAGTTTCACTAAGTCCCTAGTTCTGAGTTTGTGATCCTAAGCCTCAGCCCCCCCCCCCCCGAGCGTTTACACATAGCATCATCCCTGGCTCAGGTCAGCTTCTGAGGGTCCCACGGGACCCTGCAGGACTCAAGCGCGGCTGAGCCGAATCCTGCCGCACACCTCCCTCTCCTCTCTGCTGGCATCTTTTTCCCAGGCGGCGCTCAGACCTACCTTCACTCAGCCTGCCTTCCGCGAGCCCGGGAAGCAGTCTTCAACTTGCTCTTTGAACCTGACTCAGGCCACAGAAAAACACAGGGGCTCGGGGCAGCCACCCACGTCAGCACACGCTCGTGCAGCATGAACAGAGGGATCGTGCTGCAGAGGTGCCGTCTAAACAACGGCTCAACTCTGGCTTTTTAAATTCTCCTGGCAAATTCTGACTGTTCTTGACACGAGAGCGAATAACCAAACGGTGAGCAGCATGCACTCGAGGGCATAATCGGCCACCTCGTCCTCTAGTCACGAGAGGAAATATCGCTCCGTGGGTAAGTACAGTTTCATGGGCAATTGACAATATACGCAGCTCCTCAAATGTGCTCTCAGACAGTGACTTGAAGGGCCCTTAACATATAAAACCAGGAACATAAGACTGCTTGAACCAGACTATGATCATTCTGACTGGAAATTACTTGAAAGGAAAGGTATTACACATACCAAATATGACTTTTTAAAAGGTATTATAGAAGTTAAAAAGTTGTGAGGGAAACAGGAGATAACATTCTCCAAAATTACTGTAGTCCTCAACCTCATATAGGTATTGAAATATGATTAGTGCGATTACAGAACCAAATGTATAATTTCAATTAAATGTAACTGTTATATTTTATTCTAATTAATTTAAACCTCATCAGGAGGTAAAAGACCTCTACAATGAAAACTACGGAACACAGACAAAAGAAATTGAAGAACACATTAGAAGTTGGAGAGCCACCTCCATGCGCACAGACCTTCGGTGGCATTCAGTTCTTCAGGGAATTAGGGAAATATCCTGACTTTTCTTTGGATAGATTCCTTATGACCCAGGCCAGCCGCCGTATACCTGAGTAAAAGAGCAACACTAGACACACCACAACAGCCACTTTCCAAATACACTGCGGAACATTAGTAACAAAAGCACAGGCGTGTGAGCCAATGGATAGCACGGAAGGGACAGAAATAACCCTGTCTAGCTGTAGTCAGCTGAGTCTCAACAAAAGTACAAAAAACATAGGTTGGAGAAAGAAAAATAACCTCTTCAATAAATGCAGCCGGGGAAACTGGCTATCCATATGTAGCAGAATGAAACCAGATTCCTTTCTCTCACTTACTCAAAACATTAATTCAAAATTGATCAAGGACCTAAGTCTAAGACCTAAAAACTCTGAAACTGAAAAAAGCGTATGGGAAGTTCTTTGAGACGCAGACACTGACAACTGGCCCTGGCAATGATTCCAGCAGCTTTAGAAACGATAAGACTTTTCAAAGGGGACGTCGCCACGCTGAGAGGCTCCGCGGAGCGCAGGGCAAACCTAGACTGACGAGGCTGCCTCCTCGGCGGGCTCGTTACCAGCTGCTGGTGCTACGGATGATCAATATTCCCGGTATATAAAGAACTTCACTAAGCTTAACACACACATGTCATCCAATCAATAATAGATATTGCAAAATAGAAAATATTCAAAGGGAAAGGGGCAAGAGGTTAATAACAAAAGGAAAGAAAAATATGAAGACAAAAAAAGGAAAACAGCTTATGTATTTAGGGGCAGTGGGATGTAGAATGGGCAGGGGAATGGAAAAAAAAAAGAGAAGTGAGTCACATCCTTCACTGGTACAAATTCTCGATGTTGGGTGTGACCATGGTGTGCATATAAAATGTACCAGTAAAATAAATTTTAAAAATAAAGAGGCAAGTGAACTTAGCAGACACATATCAAAAGAAATACAACTGCCGGGCGTGGTGGCTCACGCCTGTCATCCCAGCACTCGGGAGGCAGAGGCAGGAGGATTGCAGAGTTCCAGGCTTGCCTGGGCTACAGAGTGAGCTCAGAGCCAGTCTGAACTACAAAGCGAGACCTGTCTCAAAAAAAAAAAAAAAAGAAATACAACTGATTGATAATTATATGAAAAATTTTCAGCAGTTTCTATCATGAAAGTGCAAACTAAAACTAGCCTGATTCTCTCTCACCCCAGTCAGAATGACTATCACCACGAGTACTGAATGAATGAATAAATAAATAAATAAAAATAAATGCTGGCAGAAACGTGGGGGAAGGACCATTTACACACTGGGGATGGAAATATAAATTAATACAACCACTATGGAAATCCCTACACAGCTTTCTCAAAATCTAGAAATAAAAGTACATAGAACCCAACTAAAGCAAGCTTCGGTACAGACCTCAGAATTAGAGTCAACATGCTGTAGAGATACCTGCCTAGTCATGTCTGTTGAGACACCGTTAAACAGTAGCCAGTTACGCGGGCAGCCTAGTGCCCATCAACGGGCCAGTGGATAAAGACCATGTCTCACATTTCACCGTGGAGCGCTATCAGCCATGAAGAGAACGGTGTCAGGTCATTTGCAGGAGAATGGCTAGAACTAGAGAGCACTGCGTTAAGTGAAATCAGCCAGACTCAAGAAGAGAAGCACGAGACATTTCCTCTCATGTTGGGAATTTCAGGGGGAAAGATGGCATAGTAACAGAAGGAAGACAATTGGAAGAGGAAGATGAGGGTGGGGAGAGAGGAAGGAAGTAAAGGGAAATGGGAGTCCTGTATGTGGCTGTATGAATATGTCACAACCTGGAGAATGACCAGTATGATATACTAAAGAGAATACATTCAACCTAAGATGAAACAAAACCAAAGGTCAAAATCAGAGTAAACGTCATGTTGCTTTGTTTCCCCTCTCGCCCTGCAGATCCGCGACTGGGATCGTTCTCCGTGTAAGTGATGCTGTGTCGCTTTGGTGAAGGGCCCTCAGCACGGTCCCACGGCCCCGGGAACGAGCCGCTCTCACGGACAGCCTGAGTTCGTGTCACATCACGACGCCCGGTGAGCATGTTATTGTTAGCGTTTCTCTTCACATGCTGAGTCACGCTGACACATGGAAATTGCTCAGAAAATGTGCTGTGGATAAAACAGTCCATCCAGTGAATCCGTGGAGGCATCGCGATTGAGGCAAAGCAGAGAGAACATTCTTTAACAGACGGACGGCCGCTTTCCGATCTCGGAGCTTCTTGGACATAGACTTTTACTAGAATGTAACTGGAGGACGTGACGAGGAGCCCGAGACGCACACAGTGCTGCTCGTCGTTACAAGCTTTCCTGGAAAGAACCAGGACTGAGGTGACAGCCTTCTCTTCGGCACTTTGACCTTGAGAGGGGATCAGCCTCCAGAACAAAACTCCAGGTAAAACTCGGGGTAAAAATCGGGCCCGCTGTGAGTGATCTGGAGACTCGCGAACCCCCGTCTTTCCTGCCTTATGCTGAAATGGTCTGAAGAAACGGTGGTGAACAGATCGTTTTGTGGTATAGAAGAGAGACTGCCGGCCCTGCTTCCTGAGTTCGGAGCCTCCTGTTCGGCCCCTTCTCAGCCGATCCCTTGAAAGACACAGCCCCTCTCAGGCCCCCGCCTCGCCAGCGACGCAGTGGAGTGGGCACAGCGCGCGGCCCTCAGGCCGTGAGGGAAGCACACGAGCAAATCCCTGCGGAAAGCACTTGGCGAACTTCCTGCGCGCTGGGTCTTGTGAGCTGCCGCAGCTACTTCACTGTAAGCTTTCCCTTGCCTGAGCATAATTGGATTCTCATTTCTACTTAGGAGGAAAATACTATGGCAAGCAAGATAAACGGGACGATTTAATCATCACATAATGGGCACATTTGCACGATAAGGACTTCTAGGCTGGCACAGCTGCTGGGCCTTATGTCAGTCTGGTCTCGGTGCCAGTCAGGCTTTGAGATACATGCCTCTGCACACATGTGTGTGTGTGTGTGTGTGTTTCAAAAATTTATGTTCTATACCACTAAATATTATTTTGCCAAAATAAAGCAAGCTCTGAAAATTTGTTCATTTTGGAGCTATTTAATCATTCATACTTTGTGCCTAAGAGGTGAAAATGGCCTAAATTATGTTGCATTTTCTAAGACTTGCATCTCAACCTATTTGCCTCAACCAAAGCCTGTTTTCAGGCTGGAAGTGCCTTCATATGTCTAGGAGAGATAAAGGCCAGGTCTTCACGCACACCAGCTGCTCCTACCTCAGGAGACGCTGCTTTCACCAGGGCCTCAGTTCCCTCTGTCAGCGTGCCTTTGCTGCTAGCACGAATTTTGTACAGAGTCTTTGCTTATCTTTTTCTTAACTATAAAATAACACATTAAGATTAGAAACACAATGCTTGCTTAGTCCATAACTATATAAGATGTAAATGTTATCCATATTAATGGAGCTTATTATATAATAAAGTTAATTATAAGTTAGAGTTAAGTTCTAAAGTCTATTATTTTGCCAGGGGTTCAGTTCAAGTGGAACCATGCCTACCTTGGAAGCACAAGGGCCTGGGTTTGGTCCCCAGTACCACAAAAAAAAAGTATTTTTTCACTTTTGTATATAAACTCCTGAGTAAAGTACTATAAAGTAGTTACATGCCTATAGAATTTGTTGAATCTTGCTTGCAGGAAGTTCCTATCAGTACCCCTTTTTCTTCTACTGAAATCAAGAAGAGAGTAGGAAATGTTCAAGTCCAGGACAGCACAGCACTCCAGCCCACGGCTTCTGCGGCCCTTCCAGTTAGCATGAGACACGAGAGGCTCTAAGGAAGAGAAAATGGTCAAACCTAAAAATAAAAAGAATAAGGAGAGTAGAGGAAAGCAATATGGCAAAGGAGACATATGCCTTTTCATCTCTTAAGGGAGAAAAGGGCACCAAGTCCCACAGAAATAATAATAAAGACGATAGGGCTGGAGATTTAGCTCAGTGGTTCCGGCGCCTGCCTCGCAAGCACAAGGTCCTGAGTTTGATCCCGGTACCCACATACAATGCTGGGCGTGGAGACTCATGCCCACCAGCCATCAACCAGCAATCAGCACCACATAGCACAGTGCCGGACATGGTGGCTCACGCCTGTCATCCCAGCACTCAGGAGGCAGAGACAGGAGGATTGCTGAGTTCCAGGCTTGCCTGGGCTACATAGTGAGCTCAGGGCCAGCCTGAACTACAAAGCGAGACCCTGTCTCAAAAATAATAATAATAATAAAGATAAATGAAACATAGTTCAAACGTGAAACTAATTCAAATGTGACATGATTTTTGAGCAGGCACAGAATGCATGACGGGGGACTATAGACGATATCGATTTTAACAGGTGAAACTAAAAAAACAGCTTCCAGGCTCGAGGCCTTGAAAACAGGCTCCACCCACAAACATTCTCATTTTACAACTCTGAGGACAAAAACCCACTTTACAGTTGATAGAATTGTATTCGAGCAAATTACATAAATTTACATATATATATTCAACTGGGAAATTTTTGAAAGACATAATTATGTTATGAGGAATCATGAAAAAATTGGTAAATGTGGCATAGCAATAGACGATTCGTAAGTAAATAAATTAAGAAATAAATTGACAAAGAGAAGGATATTTAACAAGACAATGGCAGAAACCACTACTGAAGTGAAACACAATTTCAAACGTGTACTTCTGGAAAGATGGCCTGAGATTGAATACAGCAGGAGAAGATGGTTTCCTCTTATGGGCTTTTCCACAGTTAATACGCTAATATGTTAATTTTAACGTATCTACATTAATATTGTGTATAAACTGTGTCAATCAGCTGCCCAGAGATATTGTCACCAGATGTTTCTCGCTTCCACCTAAGATCTCCGTACTGAACTCCTCTCCACCCTCATCAGGTCACTGCCCTGTGCTCTGTCTATGAGAGTATTATCTCATCAATATGAAACACCCCGAACAGGAAAACCTACAAAGAGAAAAATGACCATGCAGGTGGCCTGTGCCCCTGGGAGGGTGTGAAGAAGGGAAAGGAATGGAGAGTGATTACTAAGCACTAACTACAGGATGAGGATGATGGAAATATTCTGAAATTAGATTCAAGCATTGTTTGAACTGTTAGAATATATTAAATCTCCAGCGTTGGTGCAATCATAACTCACAGATGTAAAGAACTTTTTAAAAAGGTCATCATTGACTTAAAGAATAGGTTCCGAGTTATGAAGATGCAATTTGCTGGAAACAAAACAAGGCGAATTATGTGGTTAAATAGGTAGGGTTCAGGGTCGATCGTACCATGCTGGCGCTGGGCACTGGAGCTGGTCCGTGGCGGCACCCACGCGACTGCACAGTCCATGGTGACATCGGAGCCCTCTGCGGAGCAGGGCAGGCGAGGCCGCGTTCGCTGCTACTCAGACAGCTGCTTTGGTAAGAAAGAGAAATAAGGACACTAGAAATGTTTTGGCGTCAAAGACTCCCTGACGGGTTAGGGGTAGGGCAGTGAGACAAAAGCCAAGTCAGCGCTGGAGCAGGAGGATGGCACGTTAGAGACGCTGGGAAACCGAGCGGCTGAGTCAGTTCTTGGGCCGCCTCCAAAGAAGCAGCTCTGGGGTGCAGCTCGGGGCAAAGGCCTCGAGTTCAGTGCCGGGACCAGAGATGAAACGGGAAAAAGTAATCAGCGGACTCTGGCCTGTCGCTCCACACAACGGTGAGGCAAAACACGCCCAAACCGGGTGACAGACAACAGGCTTATTTGCTCACGTGTCTGCGAGCCAGTGTCCCGGGGTCACTCGCGGGGCTGCTCGCTTCGGACCTGCGGAGGCCCGGGGGCACCCCCACCCCGCCGTCCGGCCTCCAGTTCCCCTCGGTCTGCAGCCCGGGAGCCCCGTCCGCGCTTCCCCGCCCTCCAGGGCTAACCGGAGGCTGAGCTCCGAGGACGCGAGCTGCCCTCCCGCCCGGGCCGCGGGTCACGCGAGGGGAGGGTGGCAGCAGGGGCGGGGCGTCTGCCGGTCACTGGGAGCGCTCGGGCCCCGCTGCAGCCGGACTCCCGCACGTTCCCGGGCTGTGTGGCGCCAGCGCGAGAGCAGGGTGAAGCGCGTGCGCGGGCCTCCGTGGGGGCAGGTCCGTGGGAGCACCCC
>PVIC010031691.1:0-21159 GCA_004025085.1 Thryonomys swinderianus | reverse complement strand
GAGTCCTCGGGGGCTGGGGAGAGACTTGCCAGTCCTGCCAGGTGTGTGGACATCACTCAGTCTCAGAAGACCTCGAGCGGCCAGTCAGGCATTAACAAGATTCACGGGGCCTGGCTGGGCCAAGACTCCGGGGCCTACTGGAGCCAACGCGGGTCACCAAAGCTCGGACGCGACAGAAGGCCTGGGCCGCCTACGGTCCTCAGGCGGGGAGGGAGTGGCCAAGCTCTCTCCGACAAGAGGCAGGTCAGCTGCCTGCTGCTCCTTCAGAATGAGCCGAGCAGGGCCGTTGGTGGCTGGGGGGAACCACAGCGGGTCTGTCCTTTGCTTCCATTATGTCCAAAGTTCCCAGCTCCTCCTTTAGTGGGGAAGACAGGAGGAAGGCTGCAGGAGCCTGAGCCTTCAGTTACCCTGAATCACTGTCCTTAGGATCTGCCTTGGGGGCGATAGCTATAGGGGCTGAGGAAGTCCACTGATCTCCTTTTATAATTCCCATAAGAATTTAAAAATGCCTTTCAATATGTATAGGAATGTGCTAAAAAGTACCACATTTGAAGATTGTTAATGGATGGGTAAAAGCTGTGTCATTTCTGTGCAAAACTTATTCTTCAGACATGGAATGCAAGATGCAGAGAAGACTTTTTAAAGTTCTAGCCCTTTGTCCTCAACACCAGGAAACTAAAACCTAGAATGTTAAATAATGAAGACCACCCACTCTGCAGTGCAGACCACCCCAGCACACCGAAAGGTTTCAGGGAATCCTGCCCGTGGGGAGTATTTCACAGGGGAAGAGACTCACTGAATGGCTGAATCTCCACAGCAACCCTGGCAGGTAGGCACTCAATTATTCTTGTTTCAAAGGTGAGGAAACCAAGGCACTGAGAAGTTAAGTGGCTTACCCATGATCACGTGAACACTGCTTATCATTCACCCTCCTGCCATGAACTAATGCAGCGAGGGAGCTGGGGGGAGGGGAGAAGCAGGAAAGGCCAAGGGCAAAATGAGCCAATCTGAAGCCTCCACCACGTAGAACCGTGCCAGGAAAATGGCAAAGACCCTCGCGGTGAGCAGAAAGATTGTGGGGTATGCTGGGTAGCAAGCAGGTCCTTCCTGTTCACATCTCTTTCATTGTCTCTGAGCTATTTTTAACTCTGAAAGTCTAGAATAATGACAGCATTTACAACTTCTTTTGGGAAATAAAAATTGTTTAGTACCATACAAGCTATTTGCCAACAGATTCCAGCATTTTTGATAACTTCCATGCGTATATTTTTAAAAAGTTCACCTTTGAGGTGGTTATATCTTTTCCCTCATTCCCGCATTAATTCATGAATTACATAGTATGTGTGGCACATATGTTATATGGCAGTCCAGGTTTTGTCTTTAAAAATGTTCATCTTTCTCACATGCCCAGCATTCCTGGGGGCCCGGGGCCTCCTTGGATGTGTGTCCTCGGCACAGCACGCTCGGCTTGCTTCCCTGAGCTCAGGGCTCAGGGATCCACAGCCCTCAGGCCCTGTCTGCAGCCGCCCTGGGACCCGTGCCTGGCCAGGCCAGCTCCCGGTCCGAGTGCGAACACTGCCCTGTACTTGTCTGGCCGCAGGTGCCATCAGTGCTGTGCTGCTGACTCTCTCCTGGGCCTCTGTGCCTACCTAGTCTGTACATCGCTCAGACATGGGCCGCGTCCAGTTCACTGTGTGCCCAGAGCCTCAGAGAATCGGCCCTCAACTGTGGCACAAGCACCGCTCTCATCTGCTAGGCAACAAGGGACATGCACATCAAAGTAGTTTCGGTCAGGACTTATCAGAGGGCCATGAACCTATTTTTAAGATGAAATGACAGGATATATCCAATTCTCCAGTGATGAAATGATGTAGCCAGGTCACGGTGGGTGCAGAAGCAGTGAAACCCAGCTTTCGGGGTTTAACACGTGTGTCTCTGTGAAGGTGGCCTCTGCCCAGTGGAAGGACAGGTTTGAAAGCCGTAGGAGTCCCGGGCAGTTGAAGCTGAGGTCCCAGCTCGGGCAGGAGAGCCGGTGGCACAACTTGCAAGAGCGCCTGCTCACCCTTTTCCACTTCTCCGTGGGTTTCAAAGCCCGCCTGCTCCTCTCTCAGTCTCCATGGACTCTCAGGATTTCTGCTTTGCCCTTCTTAGGATTTCTGCCAGGCCCTTACTTCCCCTCATTTGTGGCAGCCTGTGCCAATCAATGTCTTTGAGCTAAATGCTTTCTGGAGTGCAATTCTATTTGTTTGTTTTCCTACCTGCCATGAATTTTCACTTCCAGAGACCAGTTTTGGTGAGAAAAGCCAAGGGGCACGTTCAAAACTCAATACAGGATTTAGTCTATTAAAATAGCTTCGAGAATGAAAATACAGTTAGGACAATTTGCTTAGAACTCTTATGCACTTTGACACAGCTACAAGCACTGCACTGTTCCCAGGCTATGTAGAATCCTTCCTGAATCTGTTGCTTCTCTTTCTTGGTCTTCAGATAAGACTTTCTAGCCTTGTATAGTGCTGTAAGATTTGTCATCATTTGGATGACCCAGGAATTCTTGGGTCCCAGGTCTGAGAACCCGATACCGCCTCCACCTACCATAGGCCTGGGTGCAAATTCCAATTCACCCAAGGTTGTGTGTTTCCTTTGCATAGAACTTAGACTGAGAGTCTCCTGATCTTTAAAAGTAACAGAATTTCTTTTCTTTTTCTTTTTGCGGTACTGGGGATCAAACTTGGGGGCCCTTGTGTCTTTTCATTTTTAAATATTAGTCTCCCATTTTGAATTTCAAACATATTTTGTGTTGTTTAGATTTAAGGAGAGATAATATAAAAGGACATAGAGCTTCTATTTTGGAGTCAGACATCTTTGAGCGCACATATTAGATCTCTTCTATAGCTGTGTGATCTTTGGAAAGAAAAGTGATTTTGCCTCGCAAGTCTGGTAAGAATATTAAACAGGATCGATGTATATAGTTCCCTGTATAGTGCTTTATATATATAATAGGCACCAAAAGCGAGTTGGTTTTTTTCTTCTTCCTCACTCTAACACAGCAATTCCTTGCCAGATAAAGAGAATTGAATGCCGAATGCTGAAAGGAAGTAGACAGGCACCAAGGGCTTGTCTGAATTTGGCGACAGAATGTGAAAGGACACAAAGTAATTTGCAGAGCGTTATTATGCCTTACTCTCCTTGGGCCACACAGTAGATGTCACAGCCTGTGACTCATACTGTGGACATCTGCTGGCCACAGCTCTGGAAGGGCAAGACCCAAGATGGTGGCCGGTTGGGCTCCAGGAGAGGGTGAGAGGGTGCTGGTCTGCAGACGCCTCCTCTTCCTGTGTTCTCAACACAGGAAGGGGGGGGATGGGGCGGGGAGATGGGCCGCAGGCTCGCTGCTGTCTGCCCATGAGGGAGACACTCGATCTTGCTTTCCTGGCCCCACTGGGCCTCGGTCATCCCCATGAAGGATCTAAGCATGTGTAGTCACATGGGGGGGGGTCAGGGTCCCCCCTGGATTGGGGAGGGACACCCCTGTCTCCCAGCTGTGTCCAGCCTGGGGCTCACTCCCCAGCCCCGCTTTTGTTTGAGTAAAGAGGTGGTGTTGTGGGAAACAAAATATGCAACATATTTAATGCATAAAAATACAAAAAAATCCTTTATTTTCCATATTTTTAACAATAAAAGAAAAAGGAAAGCACAGCACACGTCGGCATGGCTGATTGTAGTTCATATGAAGTACGTGGTTATATTAGTACCCGGCATTTTATTTTAGATAGTCTCTGTTTCCGCCTTTCTGGACTTGGCCGGGGAGGAAACTGGAGGCTGTGGCAGCCTTGTTCGGTGTCTCCTCCAGCCCCGAGACTAGCAGTTCGTTGCCAAGGCTCACCACAGTGAGATGGGCATCTGCTCCGCAGGGCCTGTGCCCAGGGTTTGGAAGGGGATCGCGAGGAGGAGTTAGGAGGCGCGGGAGGCCCTAATTCCAGACCCACGCAGCTGAACCTCTCAAGGCCCAAGTTGCCGCTGCTTTTATGGTCGTTGGTTACTCTGCTGCCTCTGGATTTCTCCGCAGTTCGGCACCCTTGTGGTGGACTCTTTCATCTCAGGCTGTTTATGGAAGGTGATGTGTTTCTGTGTTCCTGGACACAGTGCCCGGCAGTGTTATAGAAAGTTCTATCTCTTCTTTTTAGGGTATTGGAATTGTTTTTCCAGAGGAAAAGACAGGTCTGAAAGGGACGCTACAAACAAAGCAGCAAAAGTGAGAGACGGCCTAAGGGAAGGACCCTTGTTCGCCTTGGGGAGGGGAGAGTTGGGCCCTCGGTTTCAGCTTCCAGAGGGTTGGTTCTCCTGGGCCGGCGGTGGAGCTCCTTTCAGAGCTCTCAGGGATCCCGTCAGCCTGCACAGCTCGCGGGCCGCAGGCTGGCCCCGCTGCCCTCGGCCCTGAACCCTGGAGACTGGGAGAGCGCGCACCAGGACGCACATGGTGCGTGAGACAGAACCAGCCCTCACGCATCCGGGACTTCCTGACCCTTTTGTGGGTAGACGTCAAGTGTCCATATGGCACACAGGAGACTTCGTGGGGACAGACAGGAACACAAAAGCGCCCCCCCCCCGCGAAGATGGCTACACGGCTCCGCCGTCCCTGCAGTGAGGTGAGCTGTATGTGTGTGCCATTACAGAAGCGCTATGAACACTAAGCGGGGACAGGAGGTGGGAAGGGGCTGCAGAGGCGCGCCTACCCCAGCGAGGCTCACAGGAAGAAGGGGAACGGGCGGCAGTTGTTCATTCTCTCGCTGGTTCACTCAGCCTGTGTCGCCGAGCGTTAGCCGTGAGCTAGAGCAGTGTCTGGCACATGGCAGGCCTGCAACAAGGATCTCTGAATGGAAACACTGTGTCTTAGGCATTTTATTCTAGACCTGAGGGACAGAGTGGGGAGGGAACACCGGAGCCAGGGCCCTGCCTTTCTGGAGCTCTAGATGGGGAACGAAGCAAGCAAACAATTCCACACACAAGTGATTTCCAGACTGTAGGGTGAGCGCGCATGCGCGAGGGAAACAAATGGGTGATGGGTGTGAGCAAACCGCAGGGAGCTCTGCAGGCAGCTGCTGGGGAGCAGCTGTTCACGGGAGGCCTAGAGAATAGGGAGTCACCTGGCAGAGACCGGGGGAAGAACCTCCAGCAGACAGAACAGCGAACTGGACGGCTCGGGGTCTGGAGAGGCCCGAGTATGTGAGCGGAAGAGAAAGAGGGCTGGGGTGGCAAAGGGGGCGGAGGGAGAGAGGGGCATGCTGGGAATTGGGATTCCCCTCGAAGCGGAGTGGGAAGTCTCTGAAGTACTTGTGGCAGGAATCTCCCTCTTGTGGGGTTAGCACTTGATGGCCCTTGGGCTGATCTGGCCAGTTACTGAAATAGTTTTATTGGAACATAGCAGCAGCCACCCACGTATGTACTGCCTGTGACTGAATTCACTCCACAACGGGAGACCGAGTGGTTGTGACAAGAACAAAAGGCCTTGTATTATGTTTGTCTTTTAGGAGAAAAAAATTTAACTCGACCCTATGATCTGCAGAGTAGCTTGCAAGAGGGTGGGGAGGCAGAGAATGTGGATCTATTCATGTATTTTGTAAAAAGACCTACAGAACTGACTGGTGGTTTGTTGGGGTGGAGGAGCTTAAAGCAAAGGCTCCTAGGGGGGGCGGTCGTCTGCCTTGAACTACCGGGTTCCATTAACCGAGAGTGGGTGTTGCTCTAGACTAAATGTTTCCTACACCCCATATCCAAATCCTAACACCCAGACTGAGGGTACTGGGAGGTGGGGCCTGTGGCAGGGCTGTGCCCTCCTCGAGGTTCTGCAGAGAATTCTCTTGCTCCCTTCAGCCATCTGAAGACACAGTGCGTAGGATTCCTCTATGAACAGGCAGGAGGCCCTCACCCGACAGGTTGTTGGTGCCTTATCCTGGCCTTCCAGCCCCAGAGCTAGGAGAAATGTTTCTGTTAGGAGCTACTCTGTCTGTAGTATCCTGTTGGAGCGGTCCAAATGGATTAGGATGTGTGCCCTGCAGTAGGGAAGACCTGGAGAGTGGAAAAGAGCATTTAAATTTTCAATAGATTAATTTCGAGATGTCAGATCTCAGTATCTTCGGACGCCACTCACTCAGTTCCACCTCCTGTGCTGTGGTCTGGAACCAGCTTCCGTCTCTCGAAAGTGCCTTCCATCTTCTAGCCCACTGCCCACACGGCGTGCTGTGCTGCCCCTTCCCTCAACAGCAACTTCCACTGCCCCTTGGAACACAGAAACTTGCCGTGTGACGTCAGGCCCTGCGTCTGTGCCAGGCCTGCCGCCCGCCAGCAGCTCTGCCTGCCCTCTCCTCTGTCTCCTTCATTTCCCTCGCTGCCCCACACAGTTCTCCAGGGCGACCTTCCTGACTGCTTCATCCTGGCTCTGGGCCCTTCGTTCTCCCGGGACAGCGGCCCCTCCCGGCTCTCTCTACCATGGGGCACAGCCTCACGTTACATTCATCTTGGTGTTGTTTGGTCATGTCTGCTTCCCGCAGAGACCCGGGCCCGAGGACAGCAGGAGCCACATAGCCAGCTTTGCATTGTGTCTCCTCTGCACACAGCAGAACGTCTGGCTTTACGGGTGCTTGGAATTTTGTTGTTGATAGTAGGAGAACCACAGGATTCAAACAAAGGTGTCTTAGAAATCATGTGCTAGTGTTGTTTTCTAGCCGAGGAAACAGAGGTGGACAAGGAGGCCATCAGGGGGTTCTCCCACACTCGGTCACAGACACGGCAGGGCCTGAAGGCAAAGCATTTCTCTGCAGTCCAGGGACTTTTCACCTCCACCTGGCTGCTACATGTTTAACACAGACTCTCCCGTTATGCTGTCCCCCCTAAAGTGAAAATTAAGAGCTACCTGTGCTCAAGCTGCGCTGTTTCTGTGCTATTCTATAATGATAAAACATCAAAGCCTTAGTGGCAGACTGAATAGCAAGCTTGAGAGTGGGGGAGCCCCACGCCCTGCCTGTGTCCCACTGCCCCTGCCTACACACCAGCTACAGTCCATAGAAAGGAGGTGCTGAGAAAGGGTCACAGGCCCCAGGCTTTGTCCTGGGAGCTGTGAACTCATCTGTAAAAGCTGCTAACCACATCTCCCCGCTGGAGCAAGCATGCACTTTTTCTGCTTCCTTTGACACTAGTGTGTTTGTGAAAGTGATTGGCACTACCTTGAAAGGCGGATTTTCCAGGCAATGTTGTTTCTTTCTCGCAGAGTAAAGCTTGGGAGACCTCTGGTGGTCACCTGTAGAAAAAAATCTCATGCACTGGGGGAGATTTCTCAGTGCCTTGTCCTCACAGCCCATTTCCAAGATCAACCATTAAAAGTAAAGCAGCATTGCCGGGCGTGGTGGCTCACGCCTGTCATCCCAGCACTCGGGAGGCAGAGACGGGAGGATTGCTGAGTTCGAGGTTTGCCTGGGCTACATAGTGAGCTCAGAGCCAGCCTGAACTAGAAAGCGAGACCCTGTCTCAAAAACAACAACAAAGTAAAGCAGCATTACCAACCAGAAGATGGCTTGTATCACAACAGACCCATGTTTTTTGTGGCTGGGCTTATGTAGCCTCTGTTGCTTCATAGAGCTGTGATGGATGTGAAGACAGAGGCTGTGGTCTATGAACGTGGAGGGGAAGGAAGGGTGTCCCTGGTCTTCTGGGTGAGCCACAGACATGGCCTCCCTGGAGAATGACTATATGGGTATGTACTGTCCTAACAGCTCACATGTATAACATGTTATTTCAGTAACTTAGGAAGGAGAGCTCCGGCCTCGTGGGTGCAAGACTGGGACCAGGGACCTGTGAATGCGGGGCAGGGAGTGGAACATGTTAGGCGTGGGCTATCTGCAGACACTGTTTTTGGACAAAGACAAGAATGAGGGTGATAGAAGGAAGTGCATGTAACACTTCCAAATGTCCAGGCTGCTTCACCAGGCATGTTTAGAAACCCGAGGTGCCTGTGGCTGAGGGTGGTGAAGATCCTGTGGGCAGAAGAGAGTCCAAACCGACGGTGGGCATGGGAATCAGGTGCTGAGAAAAGAGCCTGAGTGGTGGATTTCCTGGGACTTTTCTCAAAAGACTGGTAATATCTGTTCTTGCTTTTCATTAATTTTTGATATATATATTTTTTTGTTTGTTTTTTGAGACAGGGTCTCGCTTTGCAGTTCAGGCTGGCCCTGAGCTCACTATGTAGCCCAGGCAAGCCTCGAACTCAGCAATCCTCCTGTCTCTGCCTCCCGAGTGCTGGGATTACAGGCGTGAGCCACCACGCCCGGCTGATATTTTTTTTCTTCTGTCTTTTAATTATGTTTAGTTTTGTGTTTCATTTTCTCCGCATGTGATAGCTTTTCAAAAGTAAATATAAAAATTTGCCCTATTTCAAAACATGAGGAAATGAATGTTTGAAAGAGTTAAAAATCACAAAGAGATCAAGACTGTTTAATAGTTACATGTTTGAAGGAAGTCCAGTCACATTCACCTGCACCGTTACACATACCATTATTTGGACACTCACACTCCACTAGGAACATGATAAATTACAAAAGAGAGAGGGACTTTTAAAACCACACTTAATTTTAATACAAAATCTGTTGCATTATTTTAGGAGTGACTCTTCATGCACAGATAAATTTAGCATCTACCATTATGGAAGAGTAAAAACTATACTTTTATTGTTCTCTCAAAACATCGACAAATTTAAATTAACTTTTATCTTTGTGCTAACTCTAAGACAAACCTGTTTTATTTTTTGTATTTCCGATAGATAGGTAGATCCACAAAGTGCAAATGTGGAGACATGGAAGATTTAGGGGCATTTTGACCTGGGGTTACTTCAACTATGCTTTACCTGTGTTTGTCAAAGATGCTGGTCACTAAGCCTACTGTGCTCTATAGGCAAAGCTCTGAGGATTCATCTAGGAACTGCTGTCATTATGGAGAAAAGTTCACTATTTCAGTTTCACAGCAAAAAAGGGGAAAAACACAGAAAAATAAATGTTTTCCAATCCCACACACTGTATTAATTAGCTTACTTCTTATACAGTACAACATAAACATCATTTGCTATTTATTTGTGGGTAATACCTATAAGCATATAGTATCATCTACACTTTAAGTATATTTACAAATTCAACAAAATATCTACATATAAAAGCTTTACTTAAAATTAAACTTGATGCAAGTTATGAGAAACCAATTTATTGGCAAATGAAACTGAGCATTCCTTCAACCATAGGTTGTTATAGATTTTCATATTTGGAGCTTAACCATTTGGTAGATATTGTTTATGAATATGGTAGCATCTCGATATTTAAACTGCAGAGTAATCCCTTTTGATTGGTAGTCTCTTAAGCACTTGTCGGATTTGGTCATGTGTCTGCTGCAACTTGCATACATGTTGCTTAATGCTGCAGAGAATCACCAAAGCTCATCTAGGTCAAGCCTCAGAGAATAAAGTATTATGGTTGGTGTGCTCTAGTATCTTTCAGTTTTAAAATAACTTGTTTGTTTTTCTGTTAATTCTCTCATGTTGCCATCTTTCTTACTGGATGTGACTTGTTTGAATAGAAACCATGTAAGATTACAAAAATCATCATGTCCCCCAGTTGATGATAAAGCTCTTCTTTTGATATTCATGGGGAAAGGCTCCTGAAAATGATGTCTTACCATACTTTCACATTTGTTTTTCTAGTCCTGCAGTTTTCATTATTTCTTTTTTCTGAAAATTATTCTTTGACAATGACAGTAATCTACGATGGAGTTGACTGCACCAGCTTCTAGAGAATGCGCTATGTTATGGAATGCACAGTGTCTGAAGGCACTGCATGTGTCTTGCCCTGTGTTTGCTGGAATAATTTTTGAAATTTAATTCGGATGATTTGGTTTCAATTCTTTCAGTATGGCACAAATGCCAAAATGCACTGCAATACACACTGTTTTTGCCTGGAAAGAACTGAATATATAGATGATGTAAGAAGTAGAACACTGTGTTGCTGTATTACCTGGTAGATTAAGAAGCATAGAAGTAACAGGAGCAAAAAGCAGGTAACAGGTCTCAGTAAGCATCAGCAAATGCAAGTATCATAATTAATTCATTTAGCAAGAATATATTGTACAACTGTTCCTAACAGTCTCCCAAAAAGACTAACAACAGCTAGACATAGATCACCAATTTCAAAACAATGTCCACAAAGACATTGAAGTTCTAGAAAATACTACAGTACCACTCTTGACAAAGAAAACGGAATTCATATTTAGGGGTTCAGCTGAGAACAGTATGAACAGAGTGTCAAACCATGTTTTGATAACATAAACAGGTATGTCCTTTAAATGTGTAGCATTTCCCATGCATCCTATTGTATAATGCTGATGATGTTGCATTATTTTGATCAAGTTCTGAAGAAATGGAGAAAACCCACATTAAATGAAAAAGTATATGCACTTTGTACTGAAATTCATATCAACAAATCATTTGACGAAGTTGTGTTCTTACTTTAACTGTGCTCATAATATTAACATACAGCAGAAAATATACTTTCAACCCATATGTTCATAGTATGAGAGGCCTGACAAACAAGTGCTTACAGTAAATATCCTAGGGAAATGGGACACTGGCAAAGAGCTTAAAGGTTAAACAAAGGAATTCATGGCATTGACAGGAGATGGTGCCTCTGAACTTTCATTTCCCTCAGCTGGTTCTTTCTCTTTCTTACCGCTGTATTGTCCAATGAAAGAGCCATCCTCATTGAACTGGCCATTCACCCCCTCACCATAGTCAACCAGGCTATCATCACTATCTTCTTTTTTCACAGTCCTGTCTGAAGGTGTTCGACTTCCCTTTTTCAAAGGCTTGTGGTCTTCTGCGTCACTGGAAAAGAGGGGAGACGTTTTTGTAAAAAAAAATGGTGGTCAGGTAACACATTTTGTTCTTAAAGATCATGCATGCAAAAAATGAAAAAGCATTTGGAGTCCTGAGCTTCTTTAGCCAAAGCTAACCGTCAGGTTGACTCCAATGACGAGGATGGAGCTGGAATGAAAATCAAGTGCAGAAATGGTTGAATCATGAAGTCCTCAGCAGACAGGATGGCTTCTGATAGTGCATGTTAATTTCAATGAAATTCTGATTCCTGATTGGAAAGCAATCCAGAAATAATCACAGGCATTAAAAAGAGAAGAACTGAGAAAAGTTGAAAAATCATCACTATTTTGATTTCAAGGGGCAGGATGGGGGCAGAAGCTTATGGCAAATAGAGAAGTTAGTATGTTAAACCGCACATCTCTGATATCCCATTCTTGGGTGTGAATGGAGGAGCATGGATTTGGTTAAATGTGAATATGGATTTTTTTTTCTGAGCCAGAGAAGCAAAAAAATTTGTATTTCAAATAGTTTTGTTATCAAGTACAGGCCAGACTTGTAAACTTCAACCTTACCTTTCAAGAGACCTACAAATCCCATTAAAAGGATGCAGAAGAAACAAATGAAAATAGCCTAAGAAGAAAAGCAAAATCCTTATACTGATAGTACACGGTATCTTTTTCTATAAAAACTGTAGTTAGTGGATAAAGATTTATTCATTTTGAAAAAAGACAATGTATTTAACTTTAAACTACATTTGTACATGGATGGCACACCAGTATATTCATGAGTTGACAGCCCAGCACGTTCCCTCTCTCATGCCTACCCACGGTGGATGGGAAATTGAGAGGAGACATTAATAATATTTATAGGATTCTACTACTATTACTGACAACGACGATGATGATGACGTAGGTTTTAGGTTGAACCTCTAAGCACAAGTAGAAGCGTAATCATTATGTTTGAGAATGTCTACTACCTGAGTGTGGTGGCTCATACCTGTAATCCCAGCACCCTGGAAGGCTGAGACAAGAAGATGGCAAATTTGAGTCCAGTCTGGGCAATTTAGCACTCAACAAGACCTTGACTCAAAACATACAAACAAAAAATAAAATAAAGGCAGAGGATGCAGCTCAGTGTGAAGGCTCTGGGTTCAATGCTCATTACAAAAAAAAGATCTACATAAATATGAACATATAACTATGTAAGTATGGACAATGACTATAAATTTTGAGAAATAAATAATAAACAGAGGCAATCCAATATTTTGGGTTTTTTCCCCCAGGCAACATAGAAAACATATAAAATACTAGCTTTAATATAACATAGATCACCTTAGCTATGTATTTTTATTTTACATAACAATTTGTGTTAAGATTTGTTCCTTCTGTTTCAGAGAGTGATTTTTTCTTTTCTAGTTAGGCCATAAAGACTTTAAGATGCCAAAATATTCTGGCTTTTTGTTTTGTTTTTGGTCTTTTGAGACAGGGTCTCTCTATTCAGTTCAGGTTGGCCTTGAACTCTCAGGGTTCCTCCTACCTCAGCCTCCCAAGTGCTGGAATTACAGGTGTGAGTCATCATGCTTGGCTTGGCTCTTCCGACTATTAAACTTCCACTTCCTTTCATCTCCAAGAAGAGTATTTTAAGGCTGAGAAGTACTAATAGAAATACAACCCTGTCATGTGCTATTGAAAATGACCTGTTTAAATAATGTACTAGTTCTTTGCTAATTTGAATAATTTATTTTATCAGTGCTGGGGATAAATAACTGGAGTGGCATCAAAGAACCTGGTAGTGGCCTATCTTTGGGGCCCTTTCAGAAGCTACCCAATTGGATATACAAATAGCTTGCACAACATCTTTGGGATTTAATCATTAACTTTGTGCTCTGCTTGACTACTTCCTGTGAAATATTAAGTATAACTTGGTGAGAAGGTTAATGTCACTGAAGAGTTCAATGATGAGCAGAATTTGTCATCTGGATTCCATCAGTCTTACTTCTGCTTTATGGAATGAGTGTCCCAAGGAATACACGACTGGAAATTTTTTCTCCATGGCATTTCTTGATTCAGAATCTATCTACTATCTATCCAGATGGTTTCATCTAATAAATGTTTATGGAGTGCCTACTCTAAGATTGATATTGTCCATGCACAAGGGATATAGCAGTGAGTAAAGAGATGAAATTTTTGGC
Source organism: Thryonomys swinderianus (assembly GCA_004025085.1). Lineage (NCBI taxonomy): Eukaryota > Metazoa > Chordata > Mammalia > Rodentia > Thryonomyidae > Thryonomys > Thryonomys swinderianus. Next base: position 8,065 of record PVIC010031691.1, on the reverse strand, counting down.
CTCACTGAGCTACTTCTAGTGGAGAAAATACAACAACCAATCATCACAATAAATAAAATTAGTTATATCAGAAGTTGGCTAGTACTAGAGAACAAAGAGCTGCATAGAGAAGACAGAAGGTGTTTGGGGAGGGACGGGAGGTTGGCCTGGAAGTAGGATAGCCAGGCAAGGACACGTTAAGAAGTGGTATCTAATCAGAGATGAAAGAGAGTTAGGCTAGGCAACTGGATGCCCTCAGAGCAATTCGGCCAAAGTCGCAACCAGTGTAAATGCCCCGAGGAGGGGTGGGGCTGGTGTGTTCTAGCAACAGCCAGGTGCTCCATGGGGCTGGAATGGAAAGAATGAAAGTGAAGAAAGGGCAGGCCTAGAGAAGCTACTGGAAGGTTTTCCACAGGTGACTGACGTGGCCTGGCTTACACTGTAGAAGCCTTCTCTGTTACCAGTGTTGAGAAGAGCCTACCCTTGCAGGGACAGTCGGAAGCTGCAGCAGACTGAGGCTGTGCATCCTCACTGCCTTCCGCTTCCACGGCTTTGTGCTGTATCAGCAGAGCTGAGCTGCAGCAGGGATCACATGGCCTGAAACTCCGCACTGTGTACTGCCGGCCCCGAGTGGGGCAGGTTTGCTAGGCCTGCTCCAGGAGGTCAGAGGAGACGACTGGGATGGGGACTGGGGAACCGGTGCCCAGCTCTCAGGTTGTGAATATAAACTGCAGGCAAAGCTGACTGGGTTTCCTGATGGATTTGATATGGAATAATAGAGAAAATGGATGACACCAGGATTTTTGGTTTGAGCAAGAGGAGGCTTGGAACTACCCTCTCTTACTATGGAGTGTGGCACTCTGGGGTGAGCGCAGGGGTCCAGTTCTGGCCAAGCCACAGTGACTACTCCTTTAGTAATTTTATGAGGCTAGTGTCACACAGATATATAAAATCAACAAGAACACTCAGCTAAGTCAAAACAGAGGCCAGTGTCATCCAGGGGCACGTATGAGAGAACCTCAAACAAATGAGCGAATTGGAGCGAGCAGTCTACTAAAGGTAATATACTATATGCAGGTCAGGTTTACTCGGGGTTTACTTTCAGTGCTTTTTAGCACTGAGACATCAATTCATAAAATTTACTTTTTTTTTTTGAGACAGGGTCTCGCTTTGTAGTCCAGGCTGGCCCTGAGCTCACTATGTAGCCCAGGCAAGCCTCGAACTCAGCAATCCTCCTGCCTCTGCCTCCCAAGTGCTGGGATAACAGGCGTGAGCCACCACGCCTGGCACTGTGGTATGTGGTATTGATGGCTGGCAGGAGTGAGTCTCCACGCCCAGCATTGTATGTGGTTACCGGATTGAACTCAGGGCCTTGCACTTGCAAGGCAGGTTCTGGCACTACTGAGCTAAATCTCCGGCCCCCAAAATTTACCATTTTAATTGAATTATTTTATGGTTCCCCTAGTAGATTTAGTGAAAGGTATATAAGAAGGTTAACATCCACTAATAACAAAAACTTTAATAAACTAAATATAGAAAGTACCTTCACTAATCTCAGTAAGGATATCTACAAAAAAAGCCTAGGAAAACATCCTTGGTGGTGAATGTGGAAAACTTTGACACCAGAAACAATGGTAGGGATGGCCACTGTCACCAGTTCAAATTGAAATTTCATTGGAAGTACTAAGCAATATGATGAGAAAAAGAAAGAAGTGAAAGGTCACTGTCATTATATGGAAACATGAACTTTCCAGAAGAATCTAGAGGCAAATATTAGAAGAACTCAGAATAAAATTAAATTTTACTTGTGCCATTTCAAACAACTGGAAAGTAAATATTTTAAAAGTTATTCATTTAAGGTATCATAAAACATGAAATATGTAAGAAAAATTAAAATATGTGGAAGGCCTTTCTGAAGGAACCACTACTTTTATTCAGACTCATTAAAGAAGATATAAATAGAGGAACATAATACACTTATGAATAGAAAACACAAATACTGAAAATGTTAATTTTCTCCTTATAGCTTTGTAGTTAATTTATTTGTGCCTAGTAGGCTTCTGTGTGGATCTTGAAGATGACTCTAAAATGAAATGGGCAAATAATATTCTAAAAAGTCTTGAATAAAAACAAAGTTAATGGATTTGACCTAGCAGATGTCAAGATTAATGCTGTGAAGACAGTGTAATTCTGGTACAGAATTGGACAAACTGACCAGTAAAATAGAATATAAAGCTCTGAGATTAGTGAAAAATCTTTCTTGTTGGCTTAACTGGTATTTTTATATTTTCTTAAATAAAATCATTTAAAAACAATCTCATTTCCCAATTGTTTGCTGGTACGTAGGCATAGATTTAACTTTTATGCTAATTCTGTGTCAAACAACAGCATTAACCCCTGATAATTTCAGTGTATTTTCCATTAGGGTTTTTTCACAAGCAATCCTGTCAGTTATGAATGGTGACCAGCCCGGAGGGATCCCGGAGCACCTGTTGTGCCCAGCTTCATGGCTGTGGTGGACAGAACCAGAGCAACACACTATGCTGGACAGAAGAGGGAAGATGCAAGGTCCTCTGTCCACAGAGTCATTCCAGGAAAGCTGTCTGAAGACAGCAAGGCCTTTGTAAGCCCAGTGTGCACAAAGTTGTGTGATTTAACCCTATGGCTCAGTACTCAGAATGTAGTCAAAAGAGAAAATATTACACAAGCTGGGCACAAGCACAGAGCTGGGCACATGGCAGAGGTCCAGTGAACACGCATCCACATCCTGTCACCCCTCTCCTTTCCACCGAGACAGGACTCTTCAGATGTGATGAGTGACTTCAAGTCTGCGAGGCAGTGTATGAAATCAGAGATCAAATTTTATAAGGGAATGGTAAGTAAGCGAGCTGCTTGTGACACGTTGCCAAGGATAGTAGCCTTGTCCCGATTCAGTGTGAAAGGGAGTTTCCCAAAGGACGGATTAAGTACTGAAGATGCTTTGTTGCATGCACGCATGAAAAGGTCACAACAAAACCAATATTCTGTATAATACACACAGAGTCTATGTATAGACATAGTTTCCCTATATGTAGGATTAAAGGTATACTTAGCTATACAGTTTTCAATGCTTTAGAAAACAAATCATCTGTGTTTGTAGGGGAACAATAAAATTAATGACAGGAGATATGACATGGGAACTGTTAGGCCAGAGGTGAAATGAATTTCAAAATATGTTACCATACAGTGTAGATAGATACAGAAAATATCCATTAACAAATCAAAATTGGAAATAAACAACCAGAAACAATGTGTGGGATGTGCTGTGGAAATAAACAACCAGAAACAATGGTAGGGATGGCCAGTATCAGAGCTTGGTTCCTGTGGCACTTCCCATAGGAAGTCATCTTACACTGCTCTCCTCCTGCACCGTGGGCTTGGCTTCAACTTCTGGACCTCGCTTTCCTGGCACTTTGTGTCCTTTTCCTATTTTGCTCAGACCATCCTTTTACCTCCCTGCATCCCTCACTAGGTCATAAACTCTGAATGTGCCACCAAATTTTATTACTCTTAATATATGCAAGGCCTGGCATTCAGTAGGCACTCAACAAACATGACTTGGATGAATGCATAGCAACTGAACATCAGAGGCAACAGGCATTTCAGAAATTCTTATGACTCTGACATTAAAGTATTTTATTCCTTCTTAATTATATGATGGCAGGCAAAACACTGAAATATATTTTTCTTTCCTTTACACCAAGAACAAATATTAAGGACTTCAATTTTCTTAACAGTGCCTGGTTCGGGGTTGTGTACAACCATTAAATGCCCAATGAGTAAAATGCAGTCCAGGAAGTAAATCTGGGATAATCTGATTTGCCTGTAGTCGACGCCTTCATATAGTCAAAGCATGATGGAGTTTATGAACATTCCTGACCCCAAACTCTCCAACCCACTATCTAGCTGTTCATTAGGTCATGTTGGTGAGCAGAATAAATATTAAGTATGTAACAAATGTGATGCAGCTTCTCATCATGCAAGCTTTAGGTTTGGGGTTTGCAAGCCTGCAACAAGGCCAAGTTCACGTGAATGACAAGAATCCCATGATGAGAGCCTCCAATTACACAGTAAAATCTGAAAGCAAATACTGTAGACATCTGACTTGTGACCTAATTTCTTGGAGGTTTTAAAAAGAACGCATTGACAGAATAAGAAAATACTTACACAGCTGGTGCCATTGTCTTTCTGATTTTCCTATATGCTAGTAAGGAAGCAGATCCTACTGTCTGTATAATTAAAGAAACAAAGAAAGCTGCAGGCTTCCATGGGAGGATCGCTGCTTAGGGGGAGTGCTGGAGTGAGAGCACAGAGTTACAGCAGATGAGAAAGCAACTTAAATTTGGCCACTGTTGAAGCTCCGTCCCTCTTTGCACTATGAAATGTCCCCTGGCTTGAAGCCAGCCCTGTAGAAATGGCTTCATCCTCAGGCTGGAGAAGAAGCAAAGCAAAAATGGGATTTGTTTACATTTAAGCCACAGTCCTAATTTTGTGGGTGTTGATGGGTGATTGAGCACTATAATTGATTTTCAGTAGGAAAGAGACAGAGAATCGCTAAGAGTTCAGAACTTCCAAAAGGTGCAAAGCAAAGGAAGGTCCCCAGTGATTCAGAGACAGAACGACATTTACATGTATTATTTTAAAAAATGATTCTGTTGTAAACAGTTGGAACTGTTTTCATAAATTATGACTTCTAAAATTAAAATAAAGGTCTTCTGAGTTCTTTAAATAAAAATGATACAAAGGGTGAAAATTCTGAAGTAATAGCTGAATGTTACAGGACAAAATCACATCTGTGACAAAAGAATTGGGGGGAGTGATTTCATAGGTGAGACTGTCCTTGTAACAGTGGTGAAAACTCCATTAGAACTTTGTTTCCTTTGGTAAGGTCAATGTCATTACATGTGTGACAGTTACTTTTGTCTTTACCCCACTTGGGTTTGTATTCAATAGGCCCAAGTGAATTCTGTCCATCTGGAAACTTCAAGGCAAGTGCTAAAGACAGCCATTTGGAAACGCTCCACAAACACAGCCTACATGAAGAAACACTGACACAAAGAAAGATGATCGAGCAGACACGAATCACATAGCATTTATGAGAACCGGTAACTGAACACTTGCTATGTGCTGCTCAGGAGACAAAGTCATATTAGAAGTTGTTAGATTGCACAGAGAGAGCATAGAAATCATGGAATTAGACAAGAAGCCTTCAGAAATCATCTAACACTTGAACAACTGATTTTATAGATTAAAAACCTGAGATTTAGACAAACCGAATCTCAAAGGAATCTCAGGTCATGGTGGAGTTGAAAGTAAAATCAGCGATCTTGATTTGAAACACGTTTATAAAACTCAGCCTTCATTCCAGTTAAGTTTTAATGGTGTAGGTAGCATAGTTATGCACAGTAAGATTGTTTCAGGTCACTGTTGCCCATCACTGTAGTAGCAAAGGGCTAGTTGAGATCCACAAGGGAACAGTAATTGCCACATTCATTTCAGCATGATACTGTAGAACAGGAATCCATCTGCATGTGGAGAATGCATGAGGTGCAGTGGATTACTTCCGGTTCATGCAGATCTATCACGCTCCCAGGCTATAATAAAGATATCACTCCATAACAAAAATAAGGGAGTGGTGCGCACATCCTAAATAGAATTATAGCCATAAGAACTTCAAAGACAAGTTGTTCAGCAATTCCCAGCTCACCTGCTCACAGAAGAAATGTGCAGAAGAAGGAGTTAAACCAGAGAAGATTTCTACTCCTCAGGGTCAGACACAGCTGCCCTAAGCCCGGGCCATTGTCGGCTGCCCTAATGTCTAGGAAAACCTTTCGGGTACAAGGGTGGGTGCTCCTTGAGGTTTTCATATACTTTCAGCCTCTGAACCAACATGTGGCATCAAGACAACCCTCACTGGACATTTTTCCTGCGTCTTGAGACATAGAAATTCTGAGAACATTCAGAAACCACAGTGATCTCTGTTAAAGGGAAGATCAGAGTATGAACACTAACCGCTTAAGACAATGTAAGCAAAACACATCTGCATAGAAACTGGCATAAAGCCTATTTTGTTGAAAATGTATGGTTTTTCTCAATCAATTCTATATTCCTCACCCTTGGCATTATTTTATGTCTCATATATCAACAAACAAATACCAAAATACGAACTCCAGAGATGGCAATACTTCATGCAGACATCTATTTTACAAATGTCCCTGGAAATCACAATAGTGAAATATTTTATTTTACTTAAATGTCATTTCTTCTGCCAAAAATGTATCAGTATGGGGTCACTGCATATTTTTAAAATTACAGGTAATATAATTAAGAAGCTTATTAAAAAATGAAGGTGTAAAGGCATCCATCTTGTAAACAGGAATATTCTTTTGGAATATCAGAATGTAAATCTTTTAAATGCATATTTTGTTTCTGTTTGCATTTTTAAACATTTCTAAGTTAACTATTTCTGTCTTTCTAAAAACCTATCACATCTAGGCAAGAATATTTTTGTTTAGACAGATTTTAAAAAACACTTATCACCTAGATTATGTTAAATTTTTTTCTTAATTAGGAAGTAAAGTGAAAAATATTTTAACAAAGTTCTGTGAGGTAACACAGTGCTTAGATGGCCTGCTGGAGATTTCCTAATAACTAGTGGCTTCCCAAGCAGCTCTGGAATCATTTTATGACTAACAGTGCAGATACAGATATTGCTTGAGAAACCCTTGCTACAAATCCAAGATTAAAAAGGCTGGCAACTACCGGTCTTAGAAAGCACGTTCCTTTTACAATGCAGGCTGTGTAGAATCTAGTTTTAATACTCACTCAAACGCTCTGGCTTTGCTAGGCTGATCAACACAGCACGGGAAATATATGACAGAGTGAAAGATATTCTTTCTCCAAATCTGTGACTAAAATGGAAACTTACGGCTAATGAAAAATGAGGACATCTGAATTATGAGAGCTGTGTGACACAGAAGTATCTCCACACTCCTAACGGAAGGACCCAGGCCCTGGCAGAGCCCCAGCCTGGGAGAGTGTGTGCGGGCAGAGGGGAGCAGGGGCTCACCTGTATTCTCCAAAAGTTCCGTCGTCTTCCTTCATGGGCTGGATTTCAGGGTCTGCGTGGGCATCTTCCTTTTCTTTAACTAATAAATATGAAAAGACATTATTATGCATTGGCCTTGTACTTCCTCATTCAAAGTGTTTTACAGCATATAACCCAGTGGAAAATAATTCTCTGCACAGATAGACATTGTATTACCACATATATTGTGTGGTCATACATATATTTTGATATTTTACTCATTTTGAGAAAACCTAATAGAATGAGCATTAGTTGACACACAAAGTTGACTTTAGTCTCTTATCTGGTGGACAATTTTTAAATTTCCAAGATTTCTATCCTACTTTATCAATATATTTCTTAGTTATATTCATAGTAATAAACTGTTTTTATAAATCTATTCTTTGCAGGGTTCTTCTAGTAATTGAAAGAATATGGCCTGGTGCAAAAAATATATATTTACTAGGCCCGCAAAATCAAATAAAACATCAACTTTACTGGAAAAGCAGTGCCACATATCATAAGATCAAATTGGGTTCATACAGAACCTGTGGGGAGTTTCATACCCAACACCCCTGATTTTAGGTGCTCCTTCTGCAGTCATGATTTCTGTGGAGCCCAGGGAAGAAGACTTTTGAAGGTCTTCAGAGAACAGATTGATTTGTGCCTACAGATGCCCTATCATGCCCGGCAATGTTTAGGCTGCCATTTTATAAAAAGGGATCAAACATCATTAGAAGAGAAAAATCTATATAGCTCTAGGAAGATTGCAATCTACACAGTTCTTTTCAGCTCAATGGACAATTATGAATCATTTATATAGCGATTTTTGTCTTTCTTACCTGGGTATTTGCCACCCTTGTTCCTTCTGATGAAGCAAACGATGAGCAAGATTAAAATAAGGAGCGCGACAGCACACATGAGGCCTATAAACCAGCCCTGCGTTGCAATGTCCACCTGCCGACTGGCCATCGCTGGAAA
>PVIC010031690.1:0-21156 GCA_004025085.1 Thryonomys swinderianus | reverse complement strand
GGTCTCACTTTGTAGTTCAGGCTGGCTCTGAGCTCACTATGTAGTCCAGGCAAGCCTCGAACTCAGCAATCCTCCTGCCTCTGCCTCCCGAGTGCTGGGATTACAGGCGTGAGCCACCACGCCCAGTGACATGGGACTTTTTCTTGTCCTGTGTAATGAAACATGTATGGGCATTTTTCCCAGACAGCCACTATTTATTCCCATTAAATTACCTTTTTCTACATGATCTGAAGTTCTCCAGAGAGTCTTATCAGCCTCAAAATGGATGGAGCCTTGCCCAGGGCTGTGAGACAGTGGGACCCTTAACATCTGAGTATTGTGACCCTTTAGGAATTTCAACATTTTGGTATTATGTCTCTTCTGTTGAAATATCTTCTTGACATCTTTAAATAAAGATGATACCTCAGGGTGAATTGCTACATGCTCAGCACCTTTTTCTTCCATTGTGGTTGTCTAATGTAGGACATCAGCAGGTCCTGGAATGTTCTTATGTGAAATGGCCAGCCTCAGCCACTTCAGTTAAGTTTATACATCTTCAAACAGGTTCGATTTTTCTCCCTTTTGCACTTGTAAAGCGAACATGCATTTTATTTTTTGGTTTGGTCCTACTTGCTTATATTTTGTTTGTTCCTATAATTTTCACTTAAAGGTAAGGAGTTTTTATGTTTTTCAGCTTTGGTATCTTCATATAATTATCTTATGCCAGATTTTAGCCCCAGGTTTTTATCGTGATTCTATAGCCAACCATACAAATGAAGCCTCCTAGCTGATAATTTATCTACAAGTGAGGGTCTTATTTAGGCATTTTCTAGGAACTAATTTTAATTTTTGATGGACACACTGAAGTCAAGAGATCTCCACAGAATAACTATTAACAGTCCTAACCAATTTGTCTCTCCTCATATCCCATTCCAGTGCCTTGATCAACATAGAAGGGTTGCACCTGTCTTCTTTGGATCACTGCATTAACATACTTACAGTATTTTTAAAAGACCAAAATAGGCAATATTTATAAATGCATTGTCATAAATCTTCTAGAATTTAAATTCATTGGTAATAAACCCTTTTGTACTCTGGGGTATTTTGATATAAGGGTGATGAGATTTGAAATGGCCACCTGAAGAAGGGCAGTTATAAGAAGCATCTAGAAATTTACAATTTAAATTGGTAATGTTGCCAAGGTAAAATGCGTAGTAATATCAATGGTTATATCATGAAAGGAAATAAATCTGCCCATCATATTATTACATTTAATACAGAAAAGGCTTAAAATGATGGTACAGCAAAATAGCAAAGTTTTATAACACAGGTCTAGAAGTTACTAATAAAATGACACAGATAAAAAAATGTACAAAAATTATCTCCATTGTATTAGAAAACACACGGGCTGACTCTGATGGAGCAGAGTCAGGAAGTCACTCTAAAACACTGAAGGCAGACTGGGTCATATCTGCAGGACAACTGCTATAAAAAGCAGGAGTAAACCTGTGTGTGCTGCATCACCGGGGGCGGGGGTCGATCAAGGACAGGAGGAAACCCTGGAACAGTCACTAGGGTGTGTATGTGACATGGTCCTATAGAAGCTGACTGTTGAACTCATACTCTTTTTGTGGAAGTCCTTGTCTTCCAGCTTAAAATAAGGAATTAAGAAGCAGGAGTATTTGCCTCTTTATGACATCAAGCTTTTTTTTTTTTTTTTTTTTTTTTTGAGACAGGGTCTCGCTTTGTAGTTCAGGCTGGCTCTCAGCTCACTACGTAGCCCAGGCAAGCCTCGAACTCAGCAATCCTCCTGTCTCTGCCTCCCGAGTGCTGGGATTACAGGCGTGAGCCACCACACCCGGCAAAGCATTTTTTTTTAAAGAAGTGTGTGCTTCCTTCAACGATGTTCACCTTCTTTTTAAAAATTGATTTTATTGGTACATTTTATGTACACATCATGAACTCAATCGACCTTGAGAATATGTACCAGTACATGGCATGACTTAACTCTCATTTTTCCCATTCCCTGCCCACCCTACAACCCCTCAACCCCTATATACATATGCACTGTTACCTTTTCTATCATCAAATTTTTCTTTCCCTTCTTTACTTACACATACCTCCCTTTTGCCTTTGAATATTTTCTTATTATTTTGAAATATCTATCATACATTTTAGGACTCATTTACACCTCCAGTTTCTCATACCAGAGAAAAGATACAGTGTTCTGTGACCTATTTATTTCACTTATGGGTATGACATCAAGATACATCCATTTGACTACAAATAACTCAAAATTATCATTCTTTATGGCAGAATAATACTCCATTTCATTTTTAAAAAGCCACATCTTCTTTATCCAGTCTCCAGGTGATGGGCATTTGGGAAGGATGTGTGCTTTCATGCTCTGCCTTGCTGTATAACCTTTCACTGTCGCAGAAGTAGGCTGTGCTAGTATACAGAATAAGCCAAGAAATCACTCTAAAATAACAGTGATGGACAGGATAGTAGATGAGAAAAGTAAGGGAATATAGAGACATGTTTTAAGATTCTGTCCAATAGAAATTTGAGAAAGACAAGTTAACAATAATAAAATAATACCTGATCAAATGAAGAAAGTCATGAGTCCTTAGTAGAAAGGGCCTTTCATCACCCTTGTTCATCTTCATCCTAGTTGATGAGAACTTAAAAAGATTATAGAAAATGAAGCTAGAAGGTTCTTAAGGCATAGGACTGAAAACAAAACACATGCTTATGCTTGCATTCCAGCTGTCACAGCATCACATATAACTGAAAGAGAGGCTGTGAACTGAACTTTAACTCTGTAGTTAGAGGAAATTTATTTTTGATAAAACATAGTGAAGAAGTAATCTATAGAAGGAAATGGACTACAGTGACTGTAATCATCATGCACTGCAAACACATACCAACAGTCAAAAAAGTTTCAAAAAGTGAGAGAACAGGGCAGGAGATTTAGTTCAGTGGTTCCAGCACCTGTTTCACAAGCGCAAGGTCATGAGTTCGATTCCAGTAACCACATACAATGCTGGGCGTGGTGACCCATGCCCACCAGCAATCAATACCATATACCACAGTGCTGGGCGTGGTGGCTCACGCCTGTAATCCCAGCACTCGAGAGACAGAGATAGGAGGATTTCTGATTTCGAGGCTTGCCTGAGCTACATAGTGAGCTTAGGGCCAGCCTGAACTACAAAGCGAGACCCTGTCTCAAAAAAAAAAAAAAAAGTTAGAGAACATATTTGCGATGTATATGTCTGCCAAATGGTTGATACCTTGAGTATGCAGTGAACTCCAGAAACTAGAAAGGAAAGCAAAACAATATTGTTTCATGGTATAACAACTATTTGTAGCAAGAATGTACTATACATTTCAAGTCGAGGATTTGGAAAGATTTCATCAGAGATGATAACTGAGAAAAATATGTTTAATGTGATTTAAACATTATCCAACATCTACATTATACCAAATATTATATAGTATCATACTGATATGCTTTTATGTACAGTTAAAAATAAAGTAGTAGTAGAAAACCAAAAGACATGCCCCTGGTGTCTCCCTCATGAAGAAAAAGGCCCTGATATGGTTCTCAATCTGTTGAAAGGACTACAAATTTTTTAAATTGAATTCTTTATTGGTACATCTTATATACAGCTCACAATCACATTCAGCATTGGGGAATTTGTACCAGTATATGGCACGAGTTAATTCTCATTTTTACCCACATCCCTACCCACCCACACCCCCTACCCCTTATATACATGGTATTTCTTTTTCTTTCCGAATCATATTTATTCTCTCCCCTCATTACATTCCCCCACCACATTCCCTTTGAATATTTCCTATTTCACAAAATCTATCATACATTCTACATTTACATCTACAGGTTCTCATACCTGTGGTCTATTTATTTCACTTACTAGTGTGTCTTCCAGGAGTATCCATTTGGACATAAATGAATGAAACTTGTCATTCTTTATGGCAGAATTTAATACTCCATTTTATTTAAAAAATCACACCTTCTTTATCCAGTCTCCAGTTGATAGGCATTTGCGTTGTTTCCAAGACTGGGCTATCACAAACTGAGCTGCTATGAACATGGGTGTGCATATGATTTTGCAATATGATTCTTTGAATTCCTTTGGGTACATTCCTAGCAGTGGAATAGCAGGGTCAAATGGGACCTCTAATTTTAATTTTCTGAGGAATCTCCATAATAATTGTACAAGTCTACAATGCCACCAGTAGTGGAGAAGGATTCAAAAGGACTATAAATTTATTTGAAAGTGGCATTAAGAAATTTGGCTCATGCTTTACCTGACATTGTTTTTATTGGTTTGGATTCTGCCTATAACAGCGAGTGAAAGAGTGCAAACACGAGACACACTGCTCAGTTGTATAGTCATCTGTGATTCTAGATGCTAATAGAATAGTTATCCCAAGGATAGGAACAGAAAAAAGTTGCTGGGGTAACAGAAATTCTTATTTCTCATACTTTTTATGCTTAAATGCAAAAGTTAAACATTTAATTTTTAAATTTTAATATATTCAAGTTATTCCTGATTTTAAAAGTCACAACAAGTGCAAACAAGTATGTGTGACAACCTGCTACCATTCAGCAATGTTCAAGAGAACCCACCCAATGCATGAGGCATGAAGGAGAAACAAGATGTACAAATAGTGCTTAAAGTATAAACTACAGAATAATTGAAAATGATACAAAAAAGTATAGACGATCTGAGAATATATGGTTAATAAATGAGTAGAACTAACATGAAAGTTTAATGAAGTGACCATTTACCAAAAGCTCACATGTGATTCCTGCTATAAAGCATAAGAACAGTCACCTTATTGTTTTGACCCTTCACGTGATTCTAACGTTACAAACACCTGCAAGTAGCTTCTGGTTTTAGTGGATACTTCCACCTTTCATTACAATCTCATTTGACCCCACTCTGTTCTTTAAAAGTCTTCTGTATTCACTTAGAAACTGCGGGGACTATGTTGCTGATCTTTTTCTTTATATATCATCCTGTACCATATCGGTTAATTTCCCATGGCAGGGTACTTAGTAATCAATCTAAAGATTTCTCACGCTTTAGATCACTGTGCCTGAGAGCTAATGTTAATATAACTATGCTTCTGAAAGAGGACTAGAGGGTTGCCATCCACTATGATACTGTCTGTGGAGAAGGGTTCTTTCTCTTGATTCTAGGAATGTCCTAGATTTGTGTAGTACTGTAGTTGTGAGCATATGCTCTATATAAATGTATATGCACAATCTACAGAAGGCGTCATAAGCATGTTGGTGAAAAATTCAAAGTGTAGACTGAGTCTTAAGTGACAATAACTTGACACTACATGTGAATGCCAGCTAATGTCTGTTATCTAAATGAGAGACCCCTCTGTAGTTTGCAGTGGAGTAAGATTTTAATATACACCTTCTAAAAATTCATTTCTAAGCAACATTTACATTTTTAAATAATATTCATTAAGGTGATGTCCAAGGCAGGTATTTTTTATTTAGAATTTTACTTTTCAATTTAAAAAGATTATATTTACCCGGGAGGATCATGTTTCTACTTTCTGAAAACACTCAGTAAAACTTTCTCCTCTTTCTGAAGCTGCCCCCCCCCCCCACACACACACTAGCAGTTTAAACTGATGGATTTTCTGCTGGACAGAATGTTTGTGCCCTGACATCAGTCTGCTTACGTACATCTTTACCTCATTGGACCCTATTGATTCTACTTACCTCTGAATTCATAAAAACTGGTCTGATTTGAGGAAAGGCCACCCTTCCACAGATTTGTAGATCATCTCCTTTTCAAGATAAAGTGTGGAGTTTTCTACTATTTTCTACATCATTAGCGTCTCTCTTATACCTAGTTATTTACTGTGACCATATTGGCCAGATATCACTCATATTTCCTCTCTCTCTATGTAACAAAACTTCTTAATATACTTGTCTACACTTGCCATTTTTTTAATTCTTTATTGGTACATTTTATATAGAGCTCACAATCACACTCAACATTGGGGAATTTGTACCAGTATATGACATAAGTTAATTCTCATTTTTACCCAGATGCCTACCCACCCACATCCCCCCCTTATACACATGCTATTTCTTTTTCTTTCCAAATCATATTTATTCTTCCCCTCATTAATTTCCCCACCATATTTCCTTTGAATATTTCCTATTTTACAAAATATATCATACATTCCAGAACTCATTTACACTTGCTATTTTTATAACCTCACCTTCTACATATCTTTAAACCAACTCAGTTCTGGATTCCATTTGTATTAGTCACTTTTTTATTAACCAGTGGGACATAATACCTGACACATGTAACTTAATGCAGGAGAGTTTTATTGGCTCACCATTATAGTAGGGTCTGCCTCAAGGCAAAAAAGACAAGGCAGCAGGGGCTTGTGGAAGACAGGTGTAATTCTGTGGGGGCGAGGAAGTGGAGAGAGAAGGGATTATCTGGAAACCCTCCTAGGTAACACCCTAGAGATTCACCTGGTTCAGTCAGGCCCCACCTTCTCACGGTACTTTCAGCTGTGAACTCATTAGTGGATGAATCCACTGATGAGTACAATACCCTCCACAATCCCATTGTCTTGCAAAAGCCTTATTCTTAGCATATGTGACTTTGGGGTATATTCCAGATCTATATCATAATATTCTACTCTTGACCCCCAAAGGACTTATGTCTGTCTCATTATGCAAAATGCATTTTGTGCATCTCTAAGAGTCACAAAAGTCTTACAGTTTCAACATTGCTGAAAAATCAAGTCCAAATTCTGTGCGACTCAAGGCAAACTTGTAGCTGTGAGGCTCTGTAAAAATAAAAATAAAGTTAATCACTTATAACATACAATGTCACAGGATAAACATTTCCATTCCAAAAACGAGGAATAAGGGGATATAAGGAATTAGACCAAAACAAAAGTGAAAACGAGCAGCAAAAACATTATATCTTGTATTTTCATTTTCAGTACCTGGGTAAGTTGTGGTGAGATATGACTTCCAAACGACTTGGGCAGCTCTGCCCCTATGTCTTTGCTGTTTTGAATTCACACAAACTCTCCTTCAGGATAGCCTCTTCTCATTGCCTCTAGCTTGTCTCTACAGATAGTTTGAATTCTTGGAAGCTTCAATGCCCTGGTATCTCCACTGCACCTTTGGATCCATTCCCACAGCTTCCCACACTGCCCTCTCAGAGACTTCATGCCAAGAATCTCAAGCCTTCCTTTAAAGTCTGCATGAAAGCCTTTCCGAGTCCACAGATCTTACATTCTGCTTGTCCATAAAATGAGTACAATGTGGATTATACCAGAGTTTTCTGCCATCCTGAGCAGTAGCTTAGCCCCTTGGGACCATGACTACAGAAGCCTCTGAGTGCCTAGATGACTGAACTCTGGAATGCACTTCCGTAGGAAGCTCTGACTAAGCAGGGTACCCTGAGAGTATCTCTTCTCAACGTCTTTCAAAGAAATCTACAATTTTTTTCTTTTATAGTTTTTATACAAGATGGTTTGATTCATTGTGGGAAGTTGGTACAGGTACATAGTAGATGTCAATTATTTTTTCTTTCCATTTCCCTCTCTTCATTTCACTCTTTCTCTACTGCTTTTTGCCACTGAGAAAGATCTCCTTCATATTATCTGTTTTTTTACTTTACTATTTATATTTTAGATTTCTCATATATAAGAGAAAGTATGCAATATTTAAGTTTGTCTAAAGAAAACATGATATTTATACACAATAGTGTATACTCTGCCTAGAAGAAGGATGAGCTTGAGACATCCATAGGTAAATGAATATACCATGAGACCATAATATTAAGTAAAATAAATCAGGAGTTTACCCTTTTGCACAATTCAACCTGTAATGGGTGGGTTCTGGCCAATTCCTGAGATGGCTTCAAAGCATCTTTTCTATTATCCTGATACAGTATATTTGGCTTCTTGTTAATGTCTCTATTCCATTCAGCACTCACACTGTCCATGGCTCCATCTTTACAGGTTCTTTCTTTCTGGCCAAATTTTTCAAATCATTCAATAATGCTTTTTCTCTTAATTCTCACTGTATTTCTGGCTAAAAGGAGTGAGCAGTACCCATACCACAGGTAGAATATTGGGTTAAATTGAAATTTCCTCTGTCGGATTAATTACATTACTACCTTTAAATACAACTCCACACAAAGTCTCAAGACATGAAGGAAGCATAAACAAATTATTTATCATAATGAAGCATGCACGGCCTCTAGTCCAGTTTTCTTTAGAGTCCTTCTTCCCAACTGAAACTTCCTGAGCTTAATCTTTACTGGCCCATTTCTAATAGAATTTTATCTTCTATATTTCAACTGGAATCACCCATGAGGCTCTCCTTACAGCATTCTAGAGCTTCTCTATCTTGCACCTCCAAGCCTACACACATCCCTCCACAAAACAAGTCCAGAGGCTTCTAAAACATGTGACTGTGTATGGTCATAAAAATAACCCCATTTCTCTGGTACCAACTTGGTTTTTTTTGAGACAGGGTCTTGCTTTGTAGTTCAGGCTGGCCCCGAGCTCACTATGTAGCCCAGGCAAGCCTGGAACTCAGCAATCCTCCTGTTTCTGCCTCCCGAGTCCTGGGATTACAGGCATGAGCCACCACGCCCAGCCCAATTTTTTGTATTAGTCATTTTTCTGTCACTGAGACAGAAATAATTGGTATATACAGCCCATAGGAGGAGGAATCTATTTGGCTTATGGTTCCAGTTGATTCACTGGGTTAGCTGGTTCTAAGGCAGAAAAAGTGTGGCAGAAGGGCACACGGAAGAAATGGTACTCACCCCACAGCAGGCAGGAAATGAAAAGCAAAGGGAGAATCTCAGGACCAGAGCACACTTTTCTGGACCCTGACCCTGTGATCCACGTCCCCCACCCAAGCCTCACCACTGCATAGTTCATTCAGCCGTTAAATTATAAGTGGATTAATCCACCGCAAAGGGTAGTTACCCTCTTTATCCAATCACTCCACAAAGACCTATCTCTAATGACTTAAAACTTTGTGGGGGATACTTTATGAACCATAACACCACTCTACACATATTCTGAAGATTTTGGGAAAAATTTGAATGCTTCAAAAAGAGGTAAATTCTGTATTAAATGATAAATGGTTTTAAGAAACTATTCATGAATATTTTATATGGTTCCTAAATGATAAATACTTTACAATTTAGTTTTGTGATAGATTCCTCTTTAAGAAAATCTCTTTCTGTTTGGAATTTACTAAATGTTATCATTTAGAATTTTCATCTTTACTTCAATTTACAGATTTATTGGACGTTTATTAGAAGCAACTTACCAGAAACACATCATTGAACAAAATAGTCACAGAGTGATAAAAGAAGAACATTTTTAAAAGGTCACAAATAATGAAAATTACTAGGCATGCATAAAAGGAGACTTCAGATATCAAGGGAACTGAATTATGTTTACATATCTGATAAATTCTCAGAGTTAATGTGGCTCCAATACTTGGAGAGGTTTTTCCCATGGACTTTTCTTGGGGGGCATTTATCGTTACTTTTTTACTTTAAAATAATTTTAAATTTATAGAAAACTTCAAAAGACAATCATTCACATATAACCAATTTCTTCTAATATTTATATCTTCCATTACCTTGGTATATTTATTAAGTTTAAGAAATCAACACTGGCTCATGATCTTTACCTCGCCTCCAGATTATTCACATTTTACTACTTTTGCTAGTAATCTCCTTTTTCCAGGATCCCATCCAGGATATCATGTTATATCTAGTCATTTGTCTGAGACTAATTGGTTTTGTGATGGTTTCTCAGCCTTTCCTTTTGCCCTGTGATCTCATAAGTTCTGGACAGATGTTTTTTTTTAAAATGTTCCTCCAGGGCTGGGGATTTAGCTCAAGTGGTACCGTGCCTACCTTGGAAGTATAAGGACTCGAGTTCAATTCCAGGTACCACAAAAAAAAAAAAAAAAAAGTTCCTCCATTTGTGGTTACCTGATTTTTTTTCATGGATTGGAGGCACATGATACCAATATAACTTATCAGTGATAATATTAATCTCTTTTACTTGAGTTAGTGAATTAATTAATATATTTATTTATTTATTCATTTTGAGGCAGGGTCTTGCTTTTGTAGTTCAGGCTGGCCCAGGGCTCACTATGTAGCCCATGCAAGCCTTTAACTCACAGCAATCCTCCTGCCTTTGCCTCCTGAGTGCTGGGATTAAAGGGGTGAGCGACCACACCTGGCATTGTGGTATGTGGTACTGATTGCTGCTGGGCATGAGTCTTCTCACTCAATTATAGTTGTATGTGGTTACCAGGTGTCAAACCAGGGACCTTGTGTTTGCTAGGCATGCACCGGAACCACTAAGCTATATCTCTGGCCCCTGAGTTAGTGATGTTTGTCACACTTTCTCAGTATAAAATGTCTTCATTTTCTGCTTTTTATACTCCACTTTTTTGACGTAAGACACTAAATCTAGTCCATATTCAAAGAGGAAAAGAATAAGACTCTGTGTTTGGAAGCAGCATCTACCTAGGTATTTTGGATTTACTCTGTAGAGACATTTGTATCTTTTCCTCCTCCTTTTGTTTACTTATTCATGTGTTTATATTAGTTATAGACTTGGATTTATACCTTGACCTCTAATTAATACATTTTTGCTCAAATTATAGTGGACCTTCAGGTTACATCTGGTCTGACATACAAACAACTTGAGTTAATTAAGGTAATGGAAGACTTATTTGCCCCTTGTTGTCTATGGCATGTACCTAGGTAAGCATCCAGAGCTTAGTTGTACTGACTTACAACCCATTTGAGTAACAGTCAGCCCTTGGGAACTGATTGGATTCATAAATCAAGGGTTTTGACTTATTTTGGTTTTGACTAATGGAAATCTTTCCAGTTGGATATGTATGTATGTGTGTTTGTGTGTATGTGTGTATATTCCCTTGATGTCTTTTCATCCTATTGTTTATGAGAATTTCCTTGCAATGTAGCACCATTAGATACCCCAGGTTCGTTTTGTAGATTTCCTGCCTTAGGCTTAGATCCCACCATTTTCCAAAGAATCGGTGGTTCTTTTTATTGTAGAATAGTATTAGAAGTCACAATCTGGGCTGAAGATTTAGCTCAGTGGTTCTGGTGCCTGCCTCGCAAGTGCAAGGTCCTGAGTTTGATCCTGGTAACCACATACAATGTTGGGCATGATGACTCACGCCCACCAGCAATCAATACCACATACCACAGTGCCGGGCATGGTGGCTCACACCTGTAATCCCAGCACTCGGGAGGCAGACAGGAGGACTGCTGAGTTTGAGGCTTGCCTGGGCTACATAGTGAGCTCAGGGCCAGCCTGAACTACAAAAGCGAGACCCTGTGTCAAAAAAAAAAAAAAAAAGTCACGATCTGGATACCAGGTGTGGTCACTGACAAGAGTGTCACTTATTCTAAGGTTTGTCTGTGGGGATAGCTAGAAGAGATAAGTGTACACATCAACCAGTAATTATTTCTATAATTATTGCTGCATCTTTCATCCATCTATCTGTTAAGATAATCATAAGTTCATGATGATGTTTCTAATGTAACTCAGTACCACAGGATTCATATACCCTTCCTTCCTTGCTTAGTACAATTGGTCTCTGACAGTGAGAAACCTCTCACCTCCATCAACCATTTATGTTATTCACTCAACTATACATGGAAAGAGGTTTAAAAATTACAGTATTGAATTCTAACGAGAAGGACATTTACCTACTAGCTTTCTTTCTATGCCCTGTTCTTTTGTCTTCACCTTTGGGTTGCCCTTTAAAATACCACTTGATAAAGTTCTATGAGCCACTTAGCAGTCCAGTTATTTAAATATATGACAAAGGTGTTCACATTTTTCATTAATTGGATAAGCGAATGTAACAGGAAATAGAAAGATGAAAGTTTTATCAAAATTATTCAGTGTAAGAATCAACTGGTTGAAGTGACACCTGCCTGAGCAGCGCTCTGTTAGTACAGAAACCAGCGCACTGCTGAGTGTCCTCGTAAACTAAGTGGTTAAGGTTGCTTCTTTCTTCCACCACTGATGTAAAGAGGATATTCATTTGTAAGGTAGTCAAATTCATTGGCAGAAAGAATATTTCATCTTTAGAATCCCTGACATGCTGGTTGAAATTTGTAAAAATTTGCATTTATTGAAATGTACTCATTTGTTAGACCATTCTATGAATTTGGATGAATGCGTTGAGTCAGATAGGCACACTTCTGGGACCATGTGGATCCGTTCCATTATCTTAAATTCCAGTTTGTTTTGTTGTTTTGTTTTGTTTTGTTTTCGAGAGGGACTACTGTGAGAAAGCGCATGCAGCAAGGAGGAAGACAGCAACTGGCCCATTATAGCCTTTTCTCAAAATACCCAGTCACACAAGCTCGGTTAAAATTTCAATTTGATTCTAGATAGGGATCCATAAAAACATCCTTTAAATGAACATAATCCGGGTTAGTACCTAGCTTGGACTATCTCAATATGTAATATTTTTATATTTTTCTTTACTTTGCACACACAAATATTTTGGTGTACTGGGGACTGAACCCAGGTTTTTTGCACTGAGCTACATCCCCAGCCCTCTTTAAATTTTGAAGCAGGGTCTCACTAAATCCACTGACTTGCTTAGACTGGGCTTCAACTTGAGACCCTCCTGCCCGGAGGCCCAGGATCTAATTTAAGAGGCTTGAAATGTTAACATGGCTTCCATTTCTGCTTTCTCAGAATCCAGTATGACATTACTGCTACCTTAATACAAGAAAGTAATTCTTTTTTTTTTTTTTTTTTTTTTTTTTTGCTTTTTGGAGACAGGGTCTTGCTTTGTAGTTCAGGCTGGCCCTGAGCTCACTATGGTGCCCAGGCAAGCCACCGAGAACTCAGCAATCCTCCTGTCTCTGCCTCCCAAGTGCTGGGATTACAGACGTGAGCATTATATGTGGTAACCGGGGATCGAACTCAGGTCCTTACGCTTGCGAGGCAGGCACCGGAACCACTGAGCTAACCCTCCGGCCCCAAAGAAAGTAATGCTCAAGTGTCATAGAAAATTCTGAGATATTGAGCTCTCAGTTCTGTCATCCAAACCAAATTATTAGGCACCAAAACAATGATGCATGCACCACTATTCTGGATTTAGTTGCAAATTGTATTGCCATCCCTACCCTGTATCTTCTTAGATGAACAGTTTTGGAGAATATATTTAGTACTTTTGGACTTGCATTTCCTGTCCTGCATTTAATATGGTTTTTATTAGAAACTAAGAAATTATACCTGAATATACATTTGACAGTGAATGTGTCTTTAATTTTCATAAATGAATGCTGGAGACAAAGAAATGTCAGATCTTGGAAGAAACAGACACTGAATTTGAATAAAACATCAGGATAGGAACTTTGTAAGCACCCTTTCCATGAACACTTTTAAGGAACTGCAAAGTTTTCCAGAATCATAACGGGAGATTAGTAGGCTCTTTATGAACACGAGTGGTCATGACACTATCTCTGATCTCTCCCTATTCAGCAAATAAGCATGTATATATTAAATGTACCATAAAGACATGAGAACTAAATCTGAAAATCCCAAACTCTCATGTTTCTCTTTATACTGAAGTTGCGACTGTTTGAGATGGTGGGGGTCACAGACGTTGCTCGCAGCATGGCTCAGATCAGGCCGATTGAGAATTCACTGCGTTGTGTGTTGGCTCACACCACAGTAGAAGAGACCCTGGTGAGGATGGCCGGTGGACGGTGCAAACTCTTCAGAACATTTTTGGCCTGTCCTTTCAATTTAATTTTTTCTGTCTCTGTTCTTTCCACACCTGTCCTTTTAAGGAATAGCTGCCAGAAGATATCTTTTTAAAAGCATAGTTAGGCATCTGTTATAATTTTATGCAGTTAAATTCTTTGCATAATTGAGAGAATTATAATATTGCACAAAGGCCAAGAAGCCCTACACAGAGTGCTCCTGCAGATATTTCATAGTGAAATGAAATAATTGGTGTTGAAAAATTAAAGCAAAAAGTGCTGTTTCACCTAATGATAGAATTGATAAAAATTCTAAATTTTGCCCGCTCTTATAGCAGGTATAGTTATAGTCTATATACTAGTAAGACAAATGGGTATATAAATTAAAATGGTAGCAATGATTTCTTTCTTCTAATACATACTTCATCAGCTTGGGGTTCTCACCTATGACACTAACTGTATTTTTCAATTTAATTATATAATTCTCTCTATATATATTTATCTCTGTGTGTGTATATATCTGTGGGTATATCTGTGTGCATATCTGTGTGTATGTATTTGTGTGTATATCTATACATTTATATATCTGTGTATGTATCTGTGTATCTGTATGTATGTCTGTGTGTGTATATATCTGTGTGAACATATCTGCAGGTACGTATCTGTGTGTACATCTCTGTGTATTTCTCTCTGTGTGTATCCATGTGTGTATATCTCTGTGTGCACATCTGTGTGTGTATCTGGGTGTGTATATTTCTGTGTGTGTATCTGTCAGCCCAACATCTTCCTTCAGGCCCTTCAAATACTCCAAACCCCATCAAAGTCCAAATAATTGTGAAAATTGCCCCAAAGCATATTCAGGGAAGTCGTATCACTTAGAGTTCAGGGTATAATAATATCCCAGGCCATAAGAAAGTCTGGCCTTGATTTAGTTGTTTCAGCTGTGAAGCCCTCTTAGTAAGGTACGGTTTCTGTCATCGCATCAGATGCTGGAGCCTGAGGTCAGCAGGGCAGGTGAACAGAGAGATAGGTGTGTAGCGAGAACCAAGGAGGAATGAAACCCATGCAGATGATCTAGAGAGCCAGGACAGACTGAGATCCATGTTGGTGCCTCACTGTCTCCAGTCTCTAATCCCAGTGATACAGGTTTCTGCAGAAGCTGGTGCTTTTCACAGTGCCGATAAAGCTTTAGGAACCTATGATGGGCAGATGAAGGAGTTACAGGCCCAGCTGCTGCCCTCCCCACACAAGTGAGCCAGCGCGAGGCAAGAATGGGCATGGCCCCAGCAGCACATGGGTCCCCTGGCCCTGCTTTCTGAACATAAAACAAACAGGGCTTTACCTTTGCTTCACCTTAACCTTCCTCCCGCCCCCCAAATGCCTGATAAATCAGAAGCAGTCTCAGGTTCACGCAGGAAACCCTGAACAAAACTTGAGTTTAGTTAGGTTGATAAGAGTCTAAGTTCCCCCAGAGAGCTCCTTCTGTTTATAAACAGCAGATGGTAAAAGAGCTACCTAATTAATCTGCTCTTAGCTTTGCTTTCACTGACACCCAGTGTCACTTGAAATCCCAGATGTTTCCTTGATGCTGTGTTAACGTCGTAGAGTGGACTCTATCCAGTTATACGCGCAGGGTGCCTGACACTCGGTCTCCCCCTTGTAACTCACTTCTCCTGTGTCCTGCTTGAAAGCACAGCGCTCCGCTCACACTCACTGAGTCTTCAGGTGATGTCCCTTTGGGGACTCTTTAGGTTCTTCCCTGACAGCAGACAGTGGGAGCTTCTCTAGGCCTCCCAGTCCCTGGGCACTTTTGTGTCCCTAATTTAGAGTGTCAGTGAACGGGAACTTTGGTTAAGATATTCTCCATTCAGAAGTCTAATCTCATTATGCAAATTTCTCTACTTGCTCCCAAGAGACCAGGGATAATACCTATTTCAGGAAGTATTATCAAAGGAAAGCTATTGTCAGGCCATGGGACTTTTCATCATATCCTTCTTTCCCAACAAAAATCTTCAAAGAAGGATGTATTATAGTTCATCGATGTTTGTTTGAATGTGATATTTTGTATTACTTTACACAAATCACATGCATAAAATAAAAATGGATATTATTATTGAACAATTAACAGGGCATTCAATACCCAGAAATAAGAAATGGCATTAAATAAGGCTTAAAATAATTTTAAAGCAATTTAAGCTCTCAAAAAGCCGCTGAGAATTTTAAACAATGCACGGTTGTCTAATGGAGGTTTTCTAATGATTACATAAAGTGGTTATCTACAACCAATCTTTTACAGTAACATTTCCGTTCATAAAATGTAACTGGGCTGGGCATGGTGACACACATCCATAATCCCAGTTACTGGGGAGGCTAACGCTGGAGGTTTACAAATTTGAGGCTAGTCTGGGATACTTTGCAAGATCTTGTCTCAGCATAAAAAATACAGTGGGATTCTAGTCTCTTAGGCCATGTAGTTCAGTGGTAGAGTACCCCATTTTCAATCCCCAGTGCCCCTGAAATGTAGTTAATTAAAATGTCTATTTTGTGCCAGAGGTTTAGCTCAGTGGTTCTGGCACCTGCCTAGCAAGCACAAGGCCCAGTGTTCGATCCCCGGTAATCACATACAATGCTGGGCGTGGTGACTCACGCCCACCAGCAATCAATACCACATACCACAGTGCTGGGCATGGTGGCTCATGCCTGAAATCCCAGCACTCAGGAGGCAGAGACAGGAGGATTGCTGAGTTCGAGGCTTGCCTGGGCTACATAGTGAGCTCAGGGCCAGCCTGAACTACAAAGTGAGACCCTGTCTCAAAAAAAAAAAAAAAGTCTATTTTCAACTATGAAAAATTCTTATGTTTCAAACAGGCATGTTGTAAGAGAGGAATGTCTCCAGAGAATTCCTGGAAGGTAATCCTGTGATATTTCTTAACAGAGACCTCAAGAAAATTCACAGTACAGGGTATTTAGTTTCATTCTTACCAGCCTCAGTGTGTTCAAATTATTCAATATCACTAATATATGGATTCAGAAAATACGAATGAGCCCAAGGTGTTTATTGTAAAGGGGTAAACTATCTGTTAGGAATGTACCCACATGTTCTTTCCTTTTCAGTGACAAAGAGACACAGGTATGGGCAGGGCTCAGCAGTCATGAAACAAAAGTATGATTTGTTTTACTTGACTGCTTCTAAAGTCTAAACAAGTATTTCTGAAATTTGGGGATAAACTAAACTTGGTATTTAGAATTACATTGATATTTAAAAAGTAGCACGTTTTGGTGTCAGCTTTGAGAAGATAGATCTAATTAGACTTTTAAAACCAGAGTTAGCCAACAGTAGAGGTGAAATATAAGGAAATGAGGGGAAAGTGTTCCAAATCATTTACTTCATAGTCACATAAGGATAAGGGGTTAAAAAAAAAAGAAAAAAAGAAGAAGGAAAAAGGAAGAAGGTGAGGAAGAAAAGTGAAGAGAAAAACAGTATGAGATCAGATGAGTTTTGACTATATCTTACAGAAAACAAGACAGGAGGCAAATCTAGTCACCTGAAATTTGAATTCTAGTCTCCTGAGGTGGGATCTGTCTTCTGGAGATGTGACACTTGCGGGACAGCGAGTCCTATGCTCAGGTTTGGAGGAAGATTCATTCCAGTCTGCATCTATAATCCCAACTCCCTGGTGCTGGGGTGATGACTCTGTGTCAGGTGAGTCATGAGGAACCAAATTACGTGGTTTTTTTAAAAACACATTGGTGTGGTGTAGGATATATTTATCTTCTTTCTGCCTGTTCTGCATCACATCCTGTAGTCCAGGAAGCTCAGTGAGAGCTTTGGGTGTGGGTACCCAGCCGTTGACATTATTCTGCAGATCACTGGTCACCATCGTAGATAGAGAAGAAGGTTCATAAAAGTTTCTCGTACCTCCTGTGTCCCCTCCATCAACACAGTGATCTGGCAGGGTGATTTCTCTCAGAAGCAGATTCAGCTGTCGTCATCCACCAAGAACTCATTCCTAGAGCTAGAGAAATTCATGCCTTTCACTGGGGCATTATTTCTGTGCCCTTTACAGCTTACCATGCTGCACACCTTCACTGCCAGTGGGGGTGAAGAATAAGTGTCTTCATCACTGTGGCTGGCTAGGAGCTCGGTGCCATCGTGGCTGTGCACGAAGCAGGCGAGCCTTGGTGGAGAAGCCCAGGGCACTCACTAAGAGGCAGTGACAGGAGGTCCCCAGGGTTCTGCTGTCGTCTTGTGCACCAGCTTTTCTCAGGTCATAAATCTCTACAGGCTGATCGCATCCACCCAGGGCAAACTGGCACTCGTTCCTGGGATTCACATAGGGGCTTTAATCTCACTTTCTTTTCCTTCTCGCTGTTTACCCCACTTTTGAAACTGGCTGACCTCAGCAGAGCCCAGTGGGGAAAACAACTACATCTGCAGCTGAACTGAGAGGAGGAACCCGGCCCTGAAGCCAGTGTGTAGGAGGTTCCTTGTGCTCAGATACACAATACTCTTGCCATACAGCGTAGCAAAGAGCTGTGCCACCCGTGCCTGCCCATCACAGGTACACGCTCAGGGGGAGTCACCATGATGAGGCAGAAACTCAGGCTGAAAAGACACTGTTGTGGCCCCTCTCAGAATCCAGTGCTGGCTTCTACTGCATTCAGACCCATACTGTCACCCTCAGGCCATCACTGCCATGGGCCAGCCAGGGGCCCTGCCACTTGAACCGTTCTACAGTGACACAGCTGCCGTGGCTCAGTATGTATACTCCAGGCAGGAACTCTGCACAAACTCTTTCACCACAAGCGTAATGGGCACCTGAACAGAGCGGCCCCTGCCACAGGGCACTAGGGATTTTCCCGCGGGGTTGTAGGAGGGCAAATATCTCTGAGCACCCTCACTCCTCCAGGACCAACCTCCAGGTGACAAACACCCTGTGCTGTCTGTCTCCAAGGTACTGCACGCGCCCCCGAGGCTATTCTTCCTCTTCTTCCTGTCTGTCCTTCTTCCTCTAAGTGGTCTTCCCTCCTTCCCACTGACAGGGTCAGAATTCCTATGGTCTGTGATGGCACAGCCGGCAATACCCCTGTTTCTGGTGCTGGCACCGTCTCTAGTCAAACTCACACCTCATTCTGAGGCCTCGGTTTCGATGTTGGTTGGTATCTCTCTCCCTGCCTGCACTCCAAACCTTCCCTCTGAGCTGCTAAGCAGGCTGCCATGCCCTGAGGCTCGTAGGGCATTTGTGCTGGTCTTGTGGCCAGACATCTCAAGGGCATTTAGTATTGAAAGTCTGTTGTGAGGAAAAGCTGACTGTTGGGGCTTGGAGAAAGGAAGGAGTGTCACCCTGAATGCAGACAGCCTTGAGATTAGGCTAGTGGCAGGTAAAAGCCAGTGGAACCCTGTGGAAGTCGTTGTGCCTCAGTAGCCTGTGACCTTCAGAATTTTTCCCATTGTGCCTTCATACTAACCAGGGACTGTCCTGAAAAGTTTCAGGTCCAGTGCCCCCCGCAGCCATGTTACAGTGTGTGCAGTTTCATGTTCTGTTCTTTTGAAGATTGAAACTTGCTGCACTTCGAAGAATATTATTAAAGAACTATCAGCAAAAATGATCCTCCTCAAGCAAAATAGTTTTCTCAGTGCTTTGCTTGAAGATAATGTGCGGTATGAAATGAAGATACAGCAAAAGCAATAAAATGTTAGCTGAGTACCCCACACTTAGTTACTTCCTGACGTATAGGAAGCATTTAGAACACCTTGAGAGAAACCTGGGAACTTTTTAGCTGGTAAATTTTTATAGGCTTGCCTGATAACATACAGACTACCTAGTCAAATGCATTTCAGAAAAACAATGAAGACATTTTTAGTATGAGTAGATCTCAAACATCATATTAGATGTACTCTCCCTAAAATTTTATAAATTATTGATCTGAAATTCAAGTTAAATTTCGTGTCCTGTATCTTTATTTATTAAATCTGGTAGGGCTTCTTAGTGAGAAGAGCATCGTAGTGCCTCCATGTAATTGACTCTTCAGCTTAAAGCGAGCAGGGAAATGAGTGGCTGGTTCCCCTATTCAAGATGCACCTTTTGCTTTTTTTGCGTCAGACACACAATGTATTTATTTGGAGGTAATCAAGCAACAGTGTTCAGGAAACACCTACCTAAATTTCTGGGAGAAACTTCTATGATGTTATAAAACTTGCAAGTATTTTCTGTATTTCCCCAAATAGCTTCTGTAGATCCTTTTAAGAAAAGAAAGCTCTCTGGAGGCAGCTAACTGGCATTGCTGTGTGAGCTTCAGCTTCACTGAATAAATCATTTAGATGACTTGGATGCATTGTCTAAAGGCTACCCTGAGCCACTGAGAAAGCCAGGATGCAGAAAAGAGGGTTTGTCTCAAAGTAACTGCAAAACAAATACAGTACTAACTAAATACAGAATTAGAGGTTTTTTTTTTTTAAGTGGGAAATGGTTCCCAAGTGAATAACACTGCAAAGATGCATAAAAGAATATTCATAGAAACTTGTAAAGAAAGCACAGTAACAGAATACCACCAGAAAGGCCATCATGAGGAATATGGATAAATGAATTACTATATATCCCTATAATAAATAAAATATAGAAGTGGGAACAAATTAAAGTTGAATAGATTGATGTGGATGAATCTTAAAACACATGGATGAGTGAAAAAAAAATGATGATCAACAACTTGATTTTTTTTTTTTTGGAGACAGGATCTCGCTTGGTAGTTCAGGCTGGCCCTGAGCTCACTATGGAGCCCAGTCAAGCCTCCAACTCAGCAATCCTCCTGCCTCTACCTGCCTCTACCTCCCAAGTGCTGGGATTACAGGCATGAGCCACCATGCCTGGCAACAACTTGATTTTATGCATATCTATGTCATTTTCATATGTAGTGAAACTATTTTTAAAAAGCAAGGAAATATTTGACTCAATTCAGTATAAATTATCTTACAAGGCAGAAGAGTAAAAGCCAGAAGACAGAAAACTTCAGAAATACATGGTGATATTTATAGTTTACCATGGACATGGGTATGTTGCTGTCCTTATTATTTATTCTAGGCACATACTCATATATATATATATATATATATATATATATATATATATATCACAGGAGTTTTTTTTTTAATTGAATTCTTTATTGGTACAATTTATATACATCTCAAAATCACATATAACATTGGGAAATTTGTACCAGTATATGCCACAAGTTAATTCTCATTTTTACCCATATCCCTACCCACTCCCCCCTCCTCCCCCCTTATACATGCTCTTTTATTTTCTTTCTGTATCATATTTATTCCTTCCCCTCA
>PVIC010031689.1:0-21174 GCA_004025085.1 Thryonomys swinderianus | reverse complement strand
AGTAAGTTCCACAGCAGCACAAAACACGTCTTCTCATGATTCTATCAAACGTTCTGCAGATAATAAATGAGTACTGCCTGAAGGTAATAAGTCTGTGGAAATGTGTTAGGAACCAAACTGTCGCACAGGGGGCCTTCTCTGACTTGTGAGCAAGGCATCTCTGAAAAGCTGTAGCCGACATCTACCTCGCACTCAGGGCCTGAGGTACCCTCGCAGATCCGGCCGGCACTGTGCTGCAGGGTACAGGACACAGAATGCCTCAGAATGGCGCCGCTCCTTGATGTGCTCAACTATCCTCCTTCGTTTTTCAAACTCAAATTAGACTTTTTTCCGTTCTAGACAGAATTCCCGACAGCCAAGGCTGACCTCACGGGGAGGTCCTCCCCGTGCTTCTGTGGCATTGTGAGTTGGTCCAGTTACAAATTCTATCGCAGTAAGTCGCAACTGCTTCTTAATTGTCCATATTCTACAGTAGAATGTGAGTTTTGATGTAGGAGAAATATATCACTTCCAGTCAGCTGGATGCAGATGTGTTGAGTTCCTGTCCCAGAAATCAAAGGATAAATTCTAAGGAACAACAGAGGTTAAAAGCATGAGAACTGGGCCGGAGACTTAGCTCAGTGGTTCCGGCGCCTGCCTCACAAGCGCAAGGTCCTGCGTTTGATCCCCGGTAACCACATATAATGCTGGGCGTGGAGACACGCCCACCAACAATCAACACCGCATACCACAATGCCGGACGTGGTGGCTCACGCCTGTGATCCCAGCACTCGGGAGGCAGAGACAGGAGGATTGCTGAGTTCGAGGCTTGCCTGGGCTACATAGTGAGCTCAGGGCCAGCCTGAACTACAAAGCGAGACCTTGTCTCAAAAAAAAAAAAAAAAAAAAAAAAAAAGCATGAGAACTATTGAGAAAGACAATTCCTGAGAGCCAGGAGGCGCCTGGAAAGTGGGTGCTGACCAAGGTCTTTCGTCTGGTGAATTTATTCAGCAAAGACACAATGTAGGAACAACATGGGTCAGATTGGATTATCAGTGCAGCCTCTTAGGTGGTATTGATCCGGTAGGGAGGTGCACGGAAAGAACAGGGCTTTTCTGGGGAAGCAATGGGTCCGATGCTCTGATCTCCCACCTGGGTGACATACCTGTCTCAACTTCCTGAACCAGGTGGTACTACCTAGGGTATAATTCCAAGTTATTGGTTATCCCTTAGGGATATACTGCTTACCCTCAGGGAGGTATGTGGGCCTGGCCTTTGAGTCTTTATTGAGTTCCAGTTTTTCGATATTTCTCCAGCCACAATTCTGGTGGCTTTATTTTTCACTGACTTCCTGGAGATCCCAGGCCTTCTGACAGTATATTAATTCTGTCTAACTTATCTGCCTGTAACAGTTTTGGTGAGAGCAATTTTCTAGGACCCAGAAACTACATTATTAAGAGAGAAAGGTTTTAAACCCCAGAAGAAACCTGAGAGGGCCCAAGGTGCTTCATATAGATCTCAAAGCCTGATCACAGGGACAGGAAAAGTGATAGTCTGAGTGAGACACTGGCTTGGAATTTTTGATATCTGAACCTTGAGAATAATGATTGAAGAAGTCCCAGAAAAATAAAAAAATCACCATAATGTTTTTAACTAAGAGCATTTAAGACCAACTCAAAAGAATCAACATGGAAAGGAATAAATTTACTTTCTGCTTGCCACGTACTGAGTCAGTGTCTTCTATCAACTCTTTAGAACGAAAGAGGAAAACTCGCAAACAATAAAAATAAACAGAAATTACAAATGATTTGTAAGATTTAAGAAGTTACTTTTCTCATTGCTGAGACAAAAATACCCAACACCCAAAGTTAGAGGAGGAAAGGTTTACTGCCGCTCAGACTCTGCAGTGGTTTCAGCCGTAGTCTGCTGGGCCCAGCGCAGGCTGGCACGGCCGAGGGACACTGCAGCCCGGACAGACAGAAGGCAGCAACCAGCAAGCGGTGAGCGGCGAACAACATTCTTCCTGCTCCTGATACCCCATTCGAAGTTATATCGAAATTTGATCACTATTACAACCGTACTAACGGGCAAGTCCTTTCAGAGAAGGTGAGACCGACCATAACTGCTCCATCCGTGGGGACGGACTGCCGCCTGGCCATGGGGGTATGCGGTTCTGAAGAGGGTGAGCTTGTTATAAGCCTGGCTCCCTCTGCCCCTCGCACATTCTCCTGCCCTTCTACCAGGATAGGACAGAGCCCAGAGGCCTGTGCCCGATGCTGGCGTGTCCTCCAGAACCCCGAGGAGCAAACTTCTTATCTTTACAGATTTCTCAATCTGTGGCGCTCTGTCCGTATGAGTTCGGAGAGGAGCTGTGAGACAGATCCCTGGAGCCTGTGCTAAGGAGCGTGCAGGTAAAGGACCTGGTTAGATTTGCCTTTCAGAGGATCAGCCTCTCGGTCCAGAGGTGGACTGGAAGTTCAGAACTAAAGTAATACTAAATGTTAAAGTTTTAGGATACTGAAGTCTTCCAGTCGAGTTATGAAGACCAAAAGTAGGGGGAGAACAGGTAAAATAGATGTAGAATAGAAAATTCAAGAGATTCTTTGGAGGAGAACTTGATTATTAATTAAATATATTGTGTGGAAAGAACACTCGAGCGTCATACTATGAAATTCATGTTGAGATATTTACAAGAACGGTGAACTTTTATGGGTGACTCATGTTGCCAGAAGGAAAATTCAGTTTTAATCTGGTCTGTGGCACTTGTATCGCTTCCAGGCCGACCAGGTGGTGGTAGATATGCAGATCTGGATTCCCGGAGAGAATTCAGATGAGAGCTGAGTTGAAAACGTAATTGCACCTGCTTTATCTACCACAGACAGAGCCATGGGTGTCACAGGATCCTGTCCTGATGAGACGTAACTGGAAATTGGACTGAATTCCTGGAAGGTATTTGCAATTGTAAATACTTAATTGCAAAAGATATGCCGTTGGTTGTCATCCTCCTTATTCTCTGCCCTTGGCTACTTCCTCTTTTCCTTTCCTACCTGGAAGGGGCTCACCTGGGCCTAGAGGAAGAGCGGCCCTTTTGCACCCACTGCGAACACGGGGTGACACAGACTGTACCCCGGCCTGACACAGGAAAGGTAGAACTCCCAAACCGCTAGAGGTCAAAGGTAGCAAGTTTGTGTCCCCCAAAATTGAAGAGTGAGTTCTAAGGAACAACAG
The DNA here is from genome assembly GCA_004025085.1 of Thryonomys swinderianus. Classification (NCBI taxonomy): domain Eukaryota; kingdom Metazoa; phylum Chordata; class Mammalia; order Rodentia; family Thryonomyidae; genus Thryonomys; species Thryonomys swinderianus. The sequence goes on along the minus strand of PVIC010031689.1, from coordinate 17,967 downwards.
AGGTTCAGAGTAGGAAAGTTTCATTGAGAGAGAAGGACAAGGGGGTCCCCAAAGTGGGTTGCCACACAAGTCACTTCTCCAAGAATGTCTTAGAGACAAAAACAAGGCGGTTATCAAATGAGAAGAACGGCACAAGGTGGGCCAACCATAATCGGGCCGTAGGAGTACAGGTATACTTGCCTTGCTAGTGTCAGTCCAGAGGGGAAGTGGGGCGCACAGCTAGGGTGCACGGCTGGCGTCAAGAACCTGGTCTCATCCACGATTTCTCAAGCAGGAACGCTGTGGGGAAGGAGCGGGCCGTGGGGGGCCCCCCTGTCGTCTGATGCCTACGAGGACTCAGTGGCACTGATGACGAGACAGTTTCATGTTCTGCGTGGGCCTTGGGAAGGGTGCGAGCCGGGCCACTGGACTTGACCTTGGGGGCCACACCTTCGTCGGAAGCACCTGCAGCCGCACCTGTGATGTGTTCTCACCTTCGCTCTGACTTTCGAGAGGGCCTGACCCTGTCTGACCACGTAGCCATCGCCACCTAACTCACTGCCTACGAAAGGACGGCTGGGGAGAGAATTAAAGAAGCCAGGAACCCTGTCGGCATCAGGAAAATAATCTGACCGGACGAGCTCTGTATTTCTTACTTGACGCCAGTAAGTCTGTAGGTATTCAATACATCATCAATGGCATTTTATATGGCTAACACATACATACAGTCAGACGTGATGAACATCTTTAATTCCTACTTGGAAATTTAATGTGCTCATGACTAGAAATGTCCAAGGCACGGAGCCGAGCGTCACCGAAAGGGAGACGTCACCCTAGCGGCGACAGTGCGTGTGCTGACGGGCCGTGCACGAGAACACGTTTGCTTTGGGGCCACTGCGAGTGGGGACGGTCCCCTGCGCAGCTTTCCACAGCCACTGCGGTGTCTCCTCGGGGATGTGGTGAAAAAGGCCCTTTCTATTCTCCACCCTTGTTTATTTCAGTCTCTTAACTTTTTCCTACAGGGCACGTCTCATCTCGGGAAGAGTTCCCTCACCACGTGTGCTTCGCAATCACACCAACGGCACAAACTTTTCGTTTGTATCATAAAAGGGTCTGTCGTGGCTGAACTGTGTCCTCAGAAAAATTATATGTTGAAGCTTTAACCACCAGTACCTCAGAATGTGAATTTATTTGAAATAACACCATTATAACGTAATGAAGTTTCTAGAAGTCATGCTAGAGAAGGGTAGAACCCTAACACAGTATTAATGAAGTCCTTTTATAAGGGATATATTTGAACACACTGCGTGCGCGCGCACACACACACACACACACACACACACACACACACATGCACACACACACATGCACAATGCCTGAAGATAAAAGCAGAGATCAGGACAGTGTCTTGACATGGTAGGGAATTCTAAAGATTTCCAGAAAACCACGGGTGCCAAGGGAGAGGCATCGAACACATTCTCCCTCTTCCACTCCAAACGGATCCGTGGGCAGCCGCCGGATCTCACAATTCAGCCTCCAGAGTGGTGAGACAATATATTTCTAAATTATTTACACCACTTAGTTTGTTATACTTTGTTATGACAACTTTAGAAAAATAGCATGCAGGGTTTAGTTTCTTTACCTTTACACTGTAATATTCTTTGCCTTCTTTTCTTTAGTCTTTTTCTCCTAGAACAATCACTTCCAAGATCTCTCAGGGTCTCCATTTTTAATCAGTTTTCCAAGAGATATTCTCTGTGATACATTTTTTTTTTTTTTTTTTTTGCTTTTTGAGACAGGGTCTCGCTTTGTAGTTCAGGCTGGCCCTGAGCTCACTATGGTGCCCAGGCAAGCCGCGTGAACTCAGCAATCCTGTCTCTGCCTCCCGACTGCTGGGATGACAGGCGTGAGCCACCACGTCTGGCATTGTGGTATGTGGTGTTGATTGTTGGTGGGCGTGTCTCCACGCCCAGCATTATATGTGGTTACCGGGGATCGAACTCAGGTCCTTGCGCTTGCGAGGCAGGTGCCGGAACCACTGAGCTAACCCTCCGGCCCTGTGATACATTCTTAAGGGTGTCAATACTACATTTGTCTTTCAAAATCCAAAGGTCACTCATGGTCTTCCTTCCTGTGATTGTGTTGGAAAGGAGGACGGGCTGCAGTCTTCAAAGTGTGATGCAACATTCTTTCATCTCCTTACTTGTTCTTCGGGATTGGCAGAGAGTGTGTGAAAGTTAACTGCCATGGAAAATTTATGGTTTTGATGAAACATTTATGCTCAAAGTTAAAGTAAAACATATAGTTTCAATGTCAAAATAGGGTTTAGATATCCACAACTCAAACTTAACCAAGAATATGTTCTAGGAGAGGCCCGGTGGAGAGGAATTTTGGGTTATACTTTGAAGTTTGTGATGAATACTGTTTCAGATCACAGAAAGCTAGATAGTCTTTGGAAAATATGGGAAAAGAAGTTAAAAGGTGGAATATCCCGAACTCGACTCCAAGAAAGGATATTCTGTCCTCTTCAGAGAGCAGCATGATTTAAGAAGGGGTTCAGCCAGTGGCCATCTCATTGGAGCAATCCCCGAAATGACCTGGATTCCTACGCCCTGTTCGGGGCCTGCCAGGCCACAGAACCATCTTGGCCTGCTTTCCGGTGGATGTTTCAACTATGCACAGAGTTGTATTAAAGGAGATAAATGAAAATCCATCTCTGCTGTAATTACACTCGACTCAAGCCCCATTTATCAGGGCTCTGAGGCAGCATGTTCTGCGCTGACCCTGCAGCCGGAGGAGCAAGGCTGAGCGGGGGGGTCTTTACAGTCAGAGGCAGGAGATCAAAAAGTCTTCACCAAGTATGTCAGACTGGTGATACATCAAAAGCAGGTATCAAGTTGTGTTTGTCTTTCTAGCTCCAACAGCACAGTACTTCACATGCTGTAGGCCTTTAGTGAAACTTAAAACACGACAGGCACTTCGAAATTGGCCGTTGCCACGGACGCCTGTAGGAGTCACTAAGGAAAGATTCAGAAAAGATGCTAGAACTAAAGAGGGGCTAAAAGCGACTCACCGGAAGGAAAAGCAGACGCAGAAGGGCGCGAGGGTCTGCCTCGGAGGGAGGACCAGAAGGCGGCGGCCGCGCCGGGCTCCAGCGCTCGCGGCGCCGAGACCGACCCGCTCACCGGGCCCCGCGCGGCTCCGCAGTCCGGCGAGCAGCAGGGGCCGCGCCCGGCCCGGCCAGCGCGGAGCCCGGAGGGGCCGGCGGAGGCGGAGGAGCGAGGAGCGGCGGCGCCGGGCTGACCCTCCGCGGGCGCGGGCAGACGCGAGGGGCGACTTCCGGGCGCGGTGACGTAAGCCACGCTCCGTGATTACTCCGGGGACACACCGGATGCTGTCGCTGTTCAGTTGCTTTGAAAGGAGGCTCGTCACGTGAGCGCCCTGAACATATAAACGTTTAATACCACCGAATACAGAAATAATCCACAATATATTTATATAATTTTCCGTTAACATAAGAGCTCTGCATTACATCTAAGAGTATTGTTTTTGAGAGCGTACCTTATATTTTGCCTGTGTCTTAGAAGGCCTGATTCCAAAGTCAAGCAACAGATTACACAATAACTAAATCCCCATCTGAAAAATACCGAATTATATTTTTGTTAACAGGTATAGTATATAATGTCAATTTGTATAGAAAGATAGATTATATGGTTATTACGTGTCTATCACCTCAACAGTTAATTTTTTGTGCAAGAATGATAAAAGTTTACATTAGCAATTTCAAAGTATAGAATACATGCTTATTATGAGTCACACGTTGTGCAATAAATAAATCACACTTCTTTCTTTAGTCTCGCGACAGTTTCTGTGCTCTAACCAACACCTTCCCTTCCCTGCCCCTATCTGCCCACCAGCCTCAGATGCCCACCCTTCTATTTTTGCTTTCACGACTTCAACAAGTTTTACATGTCACGTACAGGACCACGCAGCCCTACATGTCTTCACGGGCTTGTGTCAGTGCAGCTAACACAACAGTCTCCAGTTTCAGCCGCGTTGTCACAATGAACCATTTGGTTTCTGCTGAGCCGTGTAGCGTTCTGCTGGGTCTAGACCCCGCCTTTCCCTTACCTGTTCCTCCGCGGAGGCACGTCAGTTGCTTCTGTACCGTCGCAGCTCTGCAGAGGCTGCGGTGAACGCCGGAGTGCAGGCGCCTCTGCACACCGCTCACGGTTCCCTTGTTTGTACACTTAGCACTGGGGTTGGTGGATCATGTTGTAACTCCTTTCCAGTGCTCGGAGGGACTTCTGTTTTATGAGACAGCTGTGCTTGCCCTTCTCTACATCCTCGTCACCACTTGCTGTCTTTCCTCTTTTTATAATAGCCATTTTTATCGGCATAAGGGAAGCACTCACAGTTACTATAATTTGTATTTCCTCGATGCCTGGAGATATTGCGTGTTATTTTTGTATATTTTTCTGGCTGTTTGCATTGCTTTCTGGTTTAGAAATGTCTGTTCAGAAGCTCTGGATGTTGGTTGTTTGCTTATCACTGAGTTAAGTTCTTTACACGCTTTTTGGTCCCTTATCGGCTAGATGGGTCGCAAATAGCCACGAACCACACAACAACATTTTGGTCAACAGCCAGCTGCATACATGATGGTCTCATAACGCTATGAAAGAGTTGGAAAATTCTTGAACCTAGGGACACTGCCCTCACTGTCACCGGCCTGACGCATTCTGGATTCGTGGCAGACGGATGTCAACAGAGCTGCTGTGCTGCTTGTCATATGAGAGCATAACGCACACAGTTGTGTGCAGTGCAGAACTGTTGATCGTGACAAGTGACTGTGTTAGTAGTTTATGTATTTATTGTACTGGAGTTTAATTATTATCTTAGAGTCTATTCTTTCCTGCTTATGAGAAAACAAGGTCTCCGTAAAGCAGCCCGGTGAGGACCCGCAGGCAGGACTGCGGCAGCAGGCCCCGCTGTCAGCGCGAGGCTCCGTGGGCGCTGGCGTTCTCGCGGACCTCCAGGGAGGCGGTCACCGTGCTAAGCAAAGCAAGCCTGACTCTGAAGTTAACTCTCAACATGTTTTCCCTGAGAAGAAAAAGTTAAAATGAAAATAAATAAAAGAAAACGGAGATGACAAGAAGCTAAACTCACAGAGTTAGGAAAGGAGTTAGGGGAAGAAAGGAAGAGAGAGGTACAGAGACTGAAGTCCCCCAAGGTATGTGATGTGTACGCACCAGCTGTACACGAACATCAGCCTTCAGTGTTTCGAACACGCGCTAATGAAAATGTCACGTGGTTAGCATAACTTCAGGTGGTACTGAAAGAAATCTCTTACTATAAAAGACTCTTTTACTTAGAAAAAACCCTGAAAGGTAAGACCTGAAACTAATCAAGAGCAGAATACTTAGGATCTCTATCCCGCAAACACAAAATTTTATCCTGTAAAACACACCTCGACTTTAATGTCATTTTAAACTAATTACTATTCTCTGCTCTTATTTAAAAGTCTGAGCACTTGTATTTGTAAATATCAACTTACGCATGTTTTCTAGGCCAAAACTGCAGAAGGAATATATATTGGATTGCTTTCAGGATTTTGGTAATAAATGTTATCAAATTATCACTTCCATTTCTGCCTGTCTCTTTCAGCTCGCTGTGAAGTCAGCTTTGTCAATCTAGCTGAGTAGTTTTAGAAAAGTCATCATGGCTCATCAGACACTCACAATCACGGGAATGCAGGGGAATGAGCAACAGAGTGGAAAAAATGAGAAGTCTATTGAAATAAACTTGCACAAAACGCAAGTGGTGACTAGGACTTTGGAGCAGGTAAACTTTATTGTTTTCATTATGTCTCAAGCCATCTGCCCCCTTTCAGAAATTTTATGTATTTTAATAGCTTTTATTGGTACATTTTATATACACATCATGACCACAATCGACATTGAAAATTTGTAGCAGTACTTGACATGACACAGTTTTCATTTTTCCCCTACAACACCTCGACCCCTGTATACATAAGCTTTGTTTCCTTTTCAGAAATTTTATATTTTGACCCTATTCTTCAAGGGAAAAGAACACTACCGCTACTTTTCTCATCGCTGCTGCTATATTGTGTCGTGAGACACATCATTAAATTGACACTTCTTAAAGTCATAAAGCGTCTTAGAGATCTTTAGACCGCTTGAGAAGGTGGAAGGGCTCAAGAGTGGTGAACTCTGGGAATCCTCACTGCAAGGATTCGGGGATGGAACCTAGACTAGATTCTGGACGATCAATAATTTCTCCTCAGCAAAAGAGACATGGCAAATCAGGAAAACAGTAGCATGATAAAGTTAACACAACTTCAGTTACCTAGAAAAGGTGTGGCCAGTTACGTGCCACTTTCACGAGTGCAATGCCAGCAGAGCCTGGAATGTGATGTGCAGAAAAGCAGACCCTTAGGACGGTCACCGGTGTGATCAGGGAGAAGGGAGCCCGAGGTTTTCTAAGAGTTTCAACATTCAGTGGACTCCAGGACACGACTTCTCAGAGATTTCAATCTACCGATATGCAGTATGGCATAAAAAGAAAAGAATTTAATGTGCAACATTTAAAAAAATCTGTATTGCTTTTCTGAGGAGGAAGATTCAAGACCCATTTTTCTCAAAACAAGTTCATGTTCATGGCAAAAGATACTTTATTTTGTTATAAAAAAATTCCATGCTCTCGCTTGAACCCAACGAGTTACACGGGTTTGTTGTTGTTTAGAAAAATTTCTCTATTAGCATCCAACCTTGATTCATGTTCTTTTGAAAATCTTCAGGGATTGAGATCTCCTTCCAGTTCAAGGGCGGAAGACATGGCAGCTGGGAGGCTCTCTGTTTAGCTGACCACTCCAGAAATTTTATTGCATCTACAAATGTAGTTTATAAATATCAGAAATGTTGCTATGGCCTTGTGCTAGCAATGGTTCCTGAGGGAAGGACAAGAAACAATTAAAGCAAGAGGTTTAGGAAAAAGTGTTTTAATAAAAAGACATATCAGTTTACTAAAGACTGTATTCTGCCAGGAAAAGAAGGTTGCAGTTCAACTCAGCTTATTCTTGCTGGGACCCAGAAGTGACTTTATGCTGTATATTAGGTAGCAATTTTGCGCTGGGCGGTTTGCTTAAGCAGAAAATAGAGGACAAAATGCAATGACTAAGAATCTGTGGGCAGGAAGACGACACTCTCACAGAAGTCCTACACATAGGTTGGAAGCCAGTCATTCCAAAGACAGAAAACACTACAGCAAAGGTAATGGGAAGATGTGTTACTTGATGACTTTTTCTGGTAGAACTTCTACAAAAATATAGCTTATTATTTCAGCTTTCAAGGAGTTGGTATGCTATGTATGCTATCGAAAACACTATGAATTCAGAAGTTGATCCATTCCCAAATAGTAACTGAATTTCGCAGTGAGTGCTCCCAGAATAAACATCTCATTGCCCAATACATTCCACAAAGCATCTTTGGAGGCTTTTAAATTTTTATTCCAAAGTCCTTGATGAAATAGCTGTGTATAGTGTTGAAATCAGTTTAGTAGAATAAAAGCCTACAGGATAATCCTGTCTCTGAATACAGAACTCTTGGACATGATTATTTCCACGATATAGTTTTTATTCTTCTAGGGTGGTTTATTATTTTTAATATATCTTGGAAAGTAAGTGAAGTAATTTAAACTACTCATACAATATACTAATACTTTCTTTCATAGAGCATGCATTTGAGAAGAAAGATACTCAAACTTTTTCTGCTTTTCTCCTATTGAGGCTGATTTCTGTGGTATTTTCCAGTCTTTGCTGTCGACAGACAGGTCTACTCAACATTTTTTTTTTTTTTTTTTTTGAGGCAGGGTCTCGCTTTGTAGTTCAGGCTGGCCCGCAGTTCACTACGTAGCCCAGGCAAGCCTCGAACTCAGCAATTCTCCTGCCTCTGCCTCCCGAGTGCTGGGATGACAGGCGTGAGCCACCATGCCCAGCACTGTGGTATGTGGTATTGATGGCTGGTGGGCCTGAGTCACCACGCCCAGCATTGTGTGTGGTTACTGGGGATCGAACTCAGGATCTTACGCTTGCGAGGCAGGCGCCAGAACCACTGAGCTAAATCTCCAGCCCCACTCAACATCTTATACTCAATAATATCTAGTCATTGGCTTCCTACCTGGTAATTTCCCAATGCCACTAGTATTATTATTGCATCATTAATGAGATTTACTAGGCATCTATGTTTATATCATCTAAATTTTTGATGGTCTAGATCAGATATCTGATCACAAATTCCATTTTAACGCAGCAAATATCAATCATTAAATATGCAAAAAACCCACCCGTTCTTTTGAATAATTCTATAGTCAGCCATTATTTGTAAGTATAAAATCAAAATAATACAGAAGCAATCATGGACTTACTTCGGGATGTTAGGTGCAGAGGAGATGTTAGGTACTAGGAAGTTCGAAAGAAATGGAGCCTTCCTGACATTGAAAGACGCCAGCGAGAGGTCCACCTGCAGATGTCTCCAGCTTCCCGGCTCAGTCCAGCGCTCTCTCTCGGTGCCTCTGAGTCGCTATTACGGTTAGACTCTGAAACGCTTCCAGAAGGTCCTTAGGCCAGAGTCTTGGCAGCCAGCCCGGGTCACCCTGGGAAGCGGCAGAGGGCTGGGCCCGGGGGGCGGCTAGGCCGGCGAGGGTTTGCCCCAGAGGGGCCGCGGCTCTGGCTTCCTTCTGCCGCTCTCTGTCCCTCAGCTGCCGTGAGGTAAACAGACGTCCTCGACCACACGCCCTGTGCTGGGCTATTCTGCCTCCCTGGAAGCCCAGTGACCACAGAGTAAACCTCAGAAATTGTGACCCTGAATAAACCTTTCTGCTCTTTCACGTGGTGGACGTCAGCTGTATGTCTGAGTAAAATGAAGGTGACCATTATACGTGTTGTAATGTATTTGTTCTCAAATACGCTAGAGTTCTTCTCCCCACTCTCAAATTCCCAAAGTACTTACTCGAAGAAAAAAAATTACTCTGTTGTTTCATTAACACTATACTATAGGGTTTCCTGGCATGCTCCATTTTCTCTTTATATCATCCTGGTTAAGTATGAAGAGATCAGCCAGTGTAAAATTATAACTAGAAATTATTATAAGAGTAGTTCTTAGCCTGTCTTTATATTCAGGGCAACAGAACCTCAAGACAACCGATACTTGATACATTCGCGTACAAATATTATTGAGTAAAGACGAGGTTAGTTAGGCTTGTAAGACTTTATGTGAACTGAAAAAGGATTAAAGCAATCTTGTGTACTGTTCTACTAACTATAAACAAACATTCTTCAACTTTGGGATTATATCTTGAAAAACATTTTATAAGTTGATAGTGTTATAAATTGAGAGCGAGTTTAACCACCTACTGGAATGCTATAAATCCTGGGAAAGGTCCCAGTTAAAGATGCTGTGCGCTCTCCGGGGACCAGTGTAAGGGATTCAGGGAACCGCCCGAGCCGGGCCGCCCGGGTCAGCGCTGGCACCGAGGGAGGCGGCCGGGCGCCGCCGGGGGGCTGGGCGACGTGTCTCCACGGGGCTCCGAGCCTCCCAGCCCTGCCAGGCCCTCCTGCCGTGGCACACCCTCTCCCTGCACCGGCTCCTCTGCTCGTCCCGAGCCCTGGGGCTGCGCTTCAGCTTCTCGTCCGCCTTCCGCTCGGCCGCGCTCTCCTGGCCACCGGCCGTTCACGGTGAACCACGTGGTGGAGGTTCTGCGGCCCACGAGTTAGACGTGGCACTCGTATGCCGGTGATGGTTTTATTGCATTAAAATTTTTAACATTTTGGCAGGTTGTAGAGAACACCTGGGTCTCCTGTTAGCAAATACATAATGTTTGATTGTCATTAATTCTTTTTGCTTCAACTGTTTCTGTTTCTGTCTCATTACACAGGCATGTTCAGTACTGAAGTACTGGAGGCTTCCCTCCTTGGGGAAACAGCATTTGATCTCTATTACCAATTTTTTTACTACATTTTTGCAATGCATGGGTTTCATAGATCTTGCCAACTTTTGCCAAGATGAGAACGATTCTAGCGATGCTCTTTAAAGCACTTTCCTCTCTGCTTCTTGCAGAACTTACGTGGTAGTTACCTTGCTTCATTATACTATGCATTTCTGACTGCATCTAAATATAAAAGTCAAGTGCTTTTTCATTCAATTTGCTACTTGCAAATATTATTCTCTATCACTACTGTTTGCACAATTAACATCCAACCTAATCTATCACTCCTAAGGAAAAAAAAAAAAAAGCACCCAAATCAAAGCTCTCATTGAATAATGTCCACAACAGACTGAGGTTCCAGAACATCAAACTAGACCAAAAGTTCAGGTCATACATAAAATAGAATCATAGTTTTCTTTTACCAAAACTTAATGTGAATATTATACAGCAGGTTCTAGAACTCATGATAAATACTGAAACCAAATATGTACTCAATGCATTTTCCCCATGGGGAATAATGTGAATACAAATAATTTGTAGAAGTTCCCCCAAAGTGCTACTCTTTACTGGGCTAATATTAAGGAGGATGTTTTATAATACGGCACAAAACTTTAAAGAGACATGGAAAAATTATATAAAAATTAAAAATTTAATTTCTGTTGTACGTGATGAAGCATTTTCTCTTAGGACCTCACCTTGAGATGCATACAACTCCTAGCAAGTTTGATGGCAAGTGCCGAGTTTGGAAACATTTTTTTCCTCCTCAGAATGCAACAAGTACTGGTTCTGATGCCAAAAGGTACTGAGGTACGACTGGACTTGGTTTCTGCATGTGTCTCTGCACTCTTATCCGAGGTATGTGCTTGTATTAGAGCAGTAATAAAAACACCACACAGCCCCAAGACTGCTGCCGGTATATTTCTTTTAAAATAAGAACACTACAATTTCTAAGACACCATTTTTGTAGAATAGTAGGTCAACCCATTTTGAAGTTTCCACAGTGAATTAAAGCAAGCCAGTAATTTTCATTACTCTTTCAAAAAAGTGTAAAGATTACACAGCCTGGTTGCAATTTAAAATTTTATTCAAACTCATGTGCAAACGAAGTGTGGCCCTCAGGTTCTTGGCTGGTTGCCACCGAGGGCTTAGAAGTTCAGAGCTGAGAAGGCTCAAAATTTAGAGCTTTTCCCTGAGCTCTGTCTCACTGACTGGCTTTTTTGTGGTCTGCTGGAGACTTGATGGCCTGATCTTAAATGTGTATTTATGATTTTATCTCTCTACTTGGGAGATCCAATTAATAAAAATATTTAAATCCAAATGAATTATATTGAGGTTGGAGAAAATATTTTGAATTCACTTGTTCAATTTCAAGACCTTCTTCTAAGCTCCTTGAAAGCTTTCCTTTGCCCATAATTAAGTAAACAAAATGCAAAAACAGTGAGAAAGTTTTCTCACATTTAAGGTGCCCATTAAAACTCATCTTTCCTAACAGTTAATCTTTGGACCTAAAATTGAGCCTCATTTATTCAAAGGCTGCTTACGTGGCACATTCTGGTTTCTAAGCATCCAGAGAAATCCCTAAAAATCGGTCAAATTGATTGTGCAGTTTCTCTAAAATGTCATGTGCCGTAGCCATGAACGAGACAGCCAGTCACCCGCTATTGCCCTTGGGCTTTGTCCTTCACTCCGAAGCATTTAATAAGTTTGTTTGCTTCCCAGTCAAAGTAGATTGATTACAACAGTGCAAGAGAAATAGTTCCACTGCAGTGTCCTTGGGCAGCTTGGGAGGTAAAAGGAAAAGGAGAAGAAGAACGTAAAGTAACAACAAACCAGCGAAGCCTGGACTACGAGTGCCAACCCTGGTCTGAAGCCCTGTTGCGATCCACGGCCTAGGAGAGGACCACGCCCCTTCTGCACAGTAAATCATGGTTTACAGAACCTAGTAAGAGCCCGTGTTGCTGCACAATGCACATTTCTAAAGAACTAATACATGCTTAGGGCTGGACACGCAAAGACAGGCAAAATGTTGTTTATGGCTCTGGGAATTTCACAGTTCACCTGGGAATGAGTAAACATACACAGAGAAAACGCAGCAGGAGTCCGAGGAAGGGAGACACTGAAAGGGTTTAAGTGACATTCGGAGATGCCTGTAACAGACGACTGGGGGCTTTAAGGTTGATGGTGGAGGAGGGCATGTAACAGGAGGGAACTCCACCCCATAGGTCTGGCTCAGTCACGTGACGTTAAGTCTGGACGGGTCGAGAGGGGCACCCGCCAGGGTCCAGGGCCAGCTGCCCCCGGCGATGGGCAGGGAGCCCTGCTCTAGCTCGAGCGTGCAGTGTCCCCAGAGGCCCTGGCTGCGTGGGCCCCGAGCGCGGCCCTTCTGTGAGTAAACCCGGGCAGGGCCGAGGTCTGCAGCCCACGCAGGACGTGTGCCCTCGCGGGGGACGTGGACCCTCGCCCCTTCCTCACCGCCCTTCGGCTTCCTGGCCATGGGGTGGCACATTTTGCTGCGTGAGGACTTTGGCATCATCCTGATGCCCCAGGCCCAGGGCAGCGGGCAAACATTTTGGACTAAACCAGAATAAAAAGGAATAACAGTAACTAATACATGTGTTTTATAATCTTAAAAGTAGTGGCACAGAGTACAAGGCATGACTTATAAAGAAGACTTGAAGACTTATAAAGAAGAAACAAATATAACTGCACAGAACTCATTTTTCAGCAAGAGAAACTAGCAATATAAATAAGAAAAATTAGCATAAATGTAAAAATATTTTGAAACACCATGTCATTTGGGGAATTATTTGAACTTCTTCCTACTTTCTATTTATCGTCTAAAGTATATATATATGTATATATAGGTATATATGTATGTATGTATATGTATATATATGTGTGTGTGTGTGTATATATATATATATATATATATATATATATATATTGAGTCTTTCATATAAGAGAAACCATGCCACATTTAAGCTCGTGTATCTGACTTATTTCATTAACACCGTTAATGAGAGTTAACAAGTTCCAAACATGTGCCTATAACCACCTCCAGTGGACTGTTGGTCATGGCAGTGTAATATTGCACTGTGTATAAACATCACCTTCTCCTTATCCCTTCACCTCTTGGGGGTCATATTTACTATTTCCAATATCTAATCGTTATAAATTGTGCTTCTATAAACATAGACATGTGTGTATTACTGTCGTATGATGATGTTAGCTCTTTCAGGAAGACACCTGAAAGGGGACTAGGTGGGTCCCATGGAATTTCTATTTTAAGTTTTCTGAGGGGTGCTCACACTGCTTTTTGTGTGGTTGTATTAGTTTACATTTGCACCAACAGTGCAGTGCAGCTCCCTTTCCCCTCCTCCCTTCCTGAGCGGGAAAGCTGCATTTGTAAAACCTCCCGCTCACGGAAAGCTCATCTCGCCTCTCGGAAGGCTCTGAAGTGTTCCTGCTCTCCGGCGTTTGACTTTGCAAACTTGGTTAACTGCAGCCGTGCAGTTGCTACGGTTGAGGTTTGGAGCCTCAGGAGGCTGGGCTTGCTCGAGTTTAGCAGTTCCTTTGTTGTTAAAGCGGATTGTGATACTTGCTTCTGCCGCCGGTAGAAATCTGAGCACTGTTCTAACCATGGAGATTGTAGTCTGTACACTGTACTAGCCAATGAGACTTGAACCTTGTAACCAGTAGAACTGCTGAGCCCAACCAGTGCAATGACACTAAGTGTAAGGCCACCCTAACTTGAAGAACACTCTGTGACTGGCGCATACACGCTGACTTCAGCACAGCGGACGATCCTTTCTGACAAACCGGCCAGATCTATCGCCGGCGGCTGATCTGTCAGCAACAGAACAGAGCTGCACGCTTCGCCTCCGGCCCCGAGTGCGTCTCCCGTTCTCCCGGGCTGCTGCGCCGGGCTCCACGCTGCCGGCTTGGGCTGCGTGACTAGCCGGCTTTCTGCTGCTTCCTTACCAGCCTTTGCTAGTATTTGGTTGTTTGCTGGTAGCCACTCTTGCTGGGGCTGGATGGTGTTTTAATTTGCCTTTCTCTAACATTTCCTTGCACCTTCTAAGGTGACTGGAAGCTGAAAAACAAAGACCTCCAGTCAACAGCTTGCTAGAAAAGTCCCATTAGTTATACATGCAGGGAAATGTGATCTTTCCCTAGTTAAGTTTCTACTTAGGTGGTATCTCGCTCAGTGAGGCCCTGAGCGGAGGCCCCGGTAGGAAGGCGTGCCAGACACAGACGCTGAGACTCTACATTTGGGGTCATCTTAGTGGCTAATATCATTATCTCTGTTCCTCACCAATAGGAAAATGCATGCAGGATTTTGGAGGAAAAGTAAATAGTTTAAAATGTCTCAAACCTGGGCTAGCTGAGACAACAGGAGAAAGACAGGTGCAAATACGCAGTGTCTCAAGCACGATGGAAAGGGGCTGGAGTGTGTCTCGTGGGTCACAGGGAGTCGGTTCAGGTGCTTGACGGGAAGGTGCGGAGAGCAGGTCTGTATTTTAAAAATAGTGCTGGCCACGGAGGCCAAGGCAGTGAGTTTCACAGGTGACGGAAGCAGGAACTGCCCGAGGACGGTCCTGACATCTCTGTAGCAGGGGCCGCAGAAGCTCGTTGAAAAGCAGTGACAGTAGCAAGAAAGTAATGGGAGATAAAATATTTGGAAGGTGAGACACGGAGGTGACCGGCAGGAAAGAAAAAGGTGGATGGAGGACTATGCCCCGTGTCTTCGCTTCGGTGTCGTAAGCACAAAGCATGATAAATAATTGGTGGAAGAACTTAGGTTAGGAATTTTGAAATGGCATTTTTCACTGCCTGCAGGATTTCCGAGCGGTTAAGAGAATCGCTACACACAGCTGCGGACGGGGAGTGAGACGGAGGCTAGAGACCGGGAGGTTGTCAGAAGAGCCGGAGGCAGAGCAAGGAAGGCGGCGTCTCCAGGGGGTCCACACCCCGAGTGCCACGGTGCCGTGGAAGCGCCAGAGCGGGCAGGCGGGAACACAGGGCGCGGCAGTGGCAGGGTCTGCAGCAGACCACCGGTGGGCACTCAAGGACTGCAGTTCTCAAAGAACTGGCTGAACGTGGCCAGAGGGTGCCTGGAGACTGAACGGGCATCGAAGAAAAGCCTTTGGATCTGCGTTGAGGCGGCTGGTCTGGCCGGTCCACGGGAAGAGGAGCGGCTGGGTACGGCGGTGTCGGAGGGGTGGCCGGTCCTCGCCGCCTCCCAGGGCCTTGAAGGCCAAGGCGGGAGTGAGGCCTGCCGGACCGTCTGGGTCCGCTCCTCACTAGCTCGGAGGGAAGAGAAGCAACCACGGGGAGGAGGACAGGGCCCTGACGAGCCTACTCCTTCCGAAGATGGAAAATAAAGTCCTCGCAAAGCAGATGTCCACCACAGGCTTCAGGTTCATATTACAGGAAACATGCAGCTTAATAATAAAGAGGGTGAGCATCTAGTTAAAAACATCTAGATAGATATCTCTCCAAAGAAGAGACATAAAGGGCTAACGAGCCACTGAAAGACGCTCAACACCATTAGTCATCAGAGAAACGAAAGTGGACCACACCGTGGCCCACATCACGGGCACCAGTATAGGGAGGACGGGCGTCTGCTCCCGGGGGCACCGAGCCCCATGAGCCGACCGCGGCACCTTCCCTCAGGGGCTGCGCGTGGAAGCGCTTAGACTGAGCGATCTCATGCTGGCTCTATCTATACCCAAGAGATACGGAAACTTACATCCACAGGAGGGTTTGCAGCAGCACTGTTTAAAAGAGCCAAAGGGGCAAACACTCCAAACATCTAAAAGTGGGCAAAATAGTCCAAAGGCGGAAACATTATTTGGCCATAGATAGGAACAAATTCCCATGCGCGAACGGACAAACCTGGAGGCCCCGCGTCAGGTGAGGGACGCAGGAGAGGGACCCACAGATGTGATTCCGTCCGCACGAAGAGACAGGGTGGAGGCAGCGGCGGACACGGAAGCAGCTGAGGGCTGCGCTGAGCAGGGGTTATCAGGACACGGGAGTGATTGTGAAATGGACAGATTTCACTTTGAAAATGCTCTAAAGTTGATTTAGTAAAGGCCAGAGATGTAGCTCAGTGGTGCTGTGCCCGCCTGGCAAGCACACGGTCCTGACTTTGATCCCCCATCCCCCAAAAGGACTAAAGCAAAGACTGCACACGAGTACCAAAAACTACTGAGTTGTATACTTTATATGAATGAATTGTTGGGCATATGAATTATGTTTCAATAAGGTTACTTTTCAAAAAGAAAGTGGAGAGAAAATTAAGGTAGATAAGGTCTAAGGGAACATATCTTTGAACTTCGGAGATCCCGGCCTGTTTGCATTTGAAAGGAAGGAGCTATTCCCAGTGATTTACAGTCCTGATGAGTATCTCTGAATCATCAGAAAAGGTCAAATTCTGTTCACTATGTAATATTCCTTACAAAAAGTTCCAGCAAAAATATCCAAAAGAAATGGACCCTTTTGAACACTAAACTGGTTTTCTCTCATTGGAAAATTAATTTTTGAAGAGCATGTGTTTCCTCAATGATGATAGACAAATGAGGTGTCGCTCTAACCAGAGAAGCAGTGGTTACCAAGAAGGTGTCTTTTCACAAAATTAGTTTTACTTCGGAGGTCTTGAGGAGATATTCTGGGCTCTGAAGAGAGAAAAGGAGGAGACGGTGAAGCCTCACGATTCCCGAACCGCCGTTCGCAAGCCTGAGACCGACCTTCCTGGTTACGGCGATGCGTTCAGACTGCCGCGGGCGCCGCTGCGGGCCGGAGACGGACGGCACAGAGCCCTCTGCTTCCCGCGGAGAGACGCCAGGCGCTGAGGCTTCTGCTGGTCCTGTTTTCAGCCAGAATAGTTTCTATCAGTATTGTGTTTCTTTTTTCAACTGCGTTCAGCATTACTATTGCTTTTATTTATTTTTTCTACAAAGCACTTTATGACTCTTCAGGGCCGACTGCTGTAGCGCGTTGCCTAACTATTAAAAACAGATTGTTGAACTCGTTAAACCCTTGCTGGCAGACCCCATAGGACCTGTGCGCATTTGTTTGCTTTAAAATTCCCCAGGTACAGATTAATTTTGCTTGCTTAATATTTTTTATTGTTTCACCTGCTATGGAGAAGAAACTACAACTGGGAAAGGTCTTTGTTTTGTTTCTGTTACCCAAGTTCTATCAAGATTGGTTCAAAGTGCTTACGCTTTTTTTTTTTTTTTTAACTGCAACGATCCAGTTTCAAACGGCCCACTGCCCACAGGAGGGGGCACTCGCACAAGGTGTCCAGAGGTCTTGGGGATGAGCAAATACTCAGGATCTTTGAGGAAGGGCAGCTGCACTTTAGAACTCAGGCCCTTAAGTGAAGCAACTGTGCTCTCCTTGCTGATGACCAAGGAAAAAGGCCCACTGAACTCTGAGTGTGAGAAAAGGCCTCTGCACCTTCGACTTCACGGAAGACGCCAGGCAAAACAACTTGTCTGGTCCTGCAGGGGCGGCCGGATCGGAGTGTCCTGTGAAAGGGAGTCTGAGAGAGACGGGGCTTCATTTCTGGGAAGAGCATCATTAGAGGAAACTGCATAATAAGTCAGAGCTGCTTTGCTGCAGATTTGGATTTTAGCGTCGTGTTTCAGGGGTTGGGGAGCACATTCTAGTTTAAATAAAAACTGTGGACTTGGGTTTTGTACCTATTCTCTGAAGAAGGCTTTTGGGGGAGGTATTCTCTGGGCCTTTGCTGTTATTTCTTTGCTCAAAGTATGAAAATAGGCCTACTATGCTCATCCTTTAAGATCTACCACATGTATTATCTTGGCTTTTCTTTACTGAGATCAGAAATTCCCCTAAGTTCCTTCTAGAGTCCTAAATAGTCGAGACAGTGAAGGAGAAAAAGATGATTGAATTCTAGGAAGAAGTCTGCTATTTAGAGCCATAGCTCTGTTGGTGCCATCAGTACAGAGAAGA
>PVIC010031688.1:0-21163 GCA_004025085.1 Thryonomys swinderianus | reverse complement strand
TGTCATTCCGTCCACAGCCCAGAACTTTTCTGTCAGGGTCGCCACGCCTAAGGCGGTCGTCCTCTGGGGACAGACAAGACCTGGATCTCCAGTAGCCACAGGTGACCCTTAGCACCTGAGTGGTGGCTGCTGTCACTGAGACTTTTTCTCCAATACAAGGCATTGAAGTGAGGGCCTTCACACTGTGCTCCATCACCAGTCCTTTAACATTTTTATTGCTAAGTTGCCTGGGTTTTTAACAATCCGCCTGCCTCAGCTTCTGAGTGCTGAGGTTACATGTATGCACACCGTGGCTGGTAAGAAATTGAATCTTCAATTTAACTTGAATCATTTAAATGTGAGTAGTTCCCTGTGTCTAGAAGGGACCCGTTGAGCAGCAGAGCTCCAGAGGACCCTGTGACGCCGATGTAGCGTGGAGCCAGTGGGACGGTAGTTTGTTTTCTGCAGATAGTGAGCTCAGGGCCAGCCTGAACTACAGAGCGAGACCCTTTGTAGCCCAGCCAAGCCTCGAACTCAGCAATCCTCCTGTCTCTGCCTCCCGAGTGCTGGGATGACAGGCATGAGCCACCAAACCCAACATTGTACGTGGTTACCGGGATCGAACTCAGGACCTTGCACTTGTGAGGCAGGCTCTGGAACCACTGAGCTAAATCTTCGGCCCATGGGATGGTAGTTTCTTAAAGAGGCGCCGGGAGCGTCTAGGAAAGCAAGTGGTGGGCAGCACTAGCACTGCAGCAGCAGCTGGGCCCCAGCCTCTTGCTTTTCAGTCAACGGTCCTGTGACCTGGGACAGACCGAAGTCCCGGTAGCTTTTCACCTTTCCGTCTCTGGAAGAGTTCCCCACCCCCTGCCCCGGAAGGACTTTGTAGACAGTAAAAGTGCCACGAGCAGATTTGTGCAGAATCAGCACGGGCATTTTAAGTCACACACTGCTCGTGAGGACTTTCCCCAGCTCTTGCTGAGAAAGACCACGCTGCGGTGATCAAGTCCCACCAAGGCGAGAGACAGGAAGGACGTGCGCATCGCTGGGATCACCTCCAGGACCCTGCTGTTACCGGGAGGACTCGGGGGCTAGGTGGGCATCTGGGGGAGACGCCCCGAGTCCTGTCTGGGCCCTGGGGCTCCCGGTGAGATGCTTTTGGTGGGAGGACGTGGCTGCAGGCCCGGTGTGAGACGTTTCTGATCTGTTGGGGCCAAGTGCTGAAATGGACACAGGAGATCTGTGCAGAGGCTCTGGCCTGTTCATACTTCTTGCTTCGGGTGCAGCTGGGGAACCTCAGGGTAAGGAGCCCCTGACACCCAACCAGGGCCAGAGTCCTCTGGTCCCCCTGCCCCTCCCCCCCCAGCAAGGAGTAGGAGGAGGCAGAGCCATTTGCTTCCTAGCCCACGTGTGACTTTCCAATGAGAAAAAGAGTGGACACAGGGAGGAAGCCCCTGCCCCTGGATAGTCTTGGGAGCGGAAGGCCACAGCTGGCAGCACCTCTGTATGCCAGGCCCCAGTACCTGCCTGTTTCTACAGTGGCCCCCCCAGGAGGGAAAGGTGGGAGCCCCAGGGCCCAGAGGGAGTAGAAGAGCTGGGAGGCAGGGACAGCTCCAGCTCACTGGGCTGGTGGCCGCATCATGGCTCTGGGGTCATCCCAGTGACCCGCAGTGCGCTAGCAGGACCTGAGCATTCTCGCTTCTGTCACCTGGTGCCCACTTTGGCACTGAGCACCTGGCTCCCCCCATGCCATCTGTCCTTCCATTTCTATTCTGAGATCTTTTATCTGCCCAAAAGCCCTGGATACAGGGCAGCACCAGCCACCTCCTCACCTCGTAAATGCGTTATGGGGGAGCCCAGAGCCCCGATTCCATCACTGGTTTCAAGGTTGGAGTGGCTGAACACCAGGAGCCTCTGCGCCTCCTGTATTTGTCCTTTTGACCATGGGGGCCAAAACGTCCACCCTCAGTGACACTTCTGAGGGGTGGTAAACATGAGTTTGAGATTGTTTCAGTTTTGAAGAATCAGTGAGCCTTTGTACTCTGAGGTTTTGAAATCTTTCAATGGTTCAAAATTCTTGAGAACAGCTTTTTCTTCCATGTGGGGGGGATGTGCATGTTCATGCGCACACTCATGTCCGGCTCAGTCCACTCAGACTTTCAGAACCACACTCTCCCGAGGGCAAGTACGAGGTTCGAGTGCTGCCTGAGTCAAACTAACCAGTAAGTGTGAAGGTGCTTTTGAAAAGCAGGGGCCCAGGGTCACCGTGGGGACTCTGTCATAGAAAGCCATCTTGTCTGGCCAGGCTGGGCCAGAGCCGTTGTGTGTACATACTCATTTATTTTTATATAAACATTAAGTGAGCACCTATTATTTGCCCAACATTGTCTGCACTCTTGGCAGCTATTATCTCTTTGACTAAGGCTCACATTTAATTCAGATTTTGTTTAGGGAGCAGACCCGAGCATCTGGAATAGGATTAAAATAATCATAGTCCCTTCTTTTCCCTCCTTAACTCTTCAGAATTTATTTCCCTGGAGATGCCGTTTGGTTGTTTGATTTTTACGATTTATGATGACAGTGTTTTCTCCCGTGCAACCTTGCCAAGGCAGTGTGTGCGTGGAGGGCGGGCCTTGGGCTGGTCCCCAGTCTGCAGCAGGGCAGTAAGTGGGGGAGGCGGGCAGTGTTAATAAACTGAGATCATAGAGTTGCCGGGGGTGGGGAGCCCAGGTCTTTGTTGGAAAGATATTAATAGGGATAATGCTTACATTCTTAGCTGAAGAAACCATTTGATCTCCTGAGCACAGCTCTGATGTCTCTCATGATGCGTATTAAATGTAAACCCCTCTACTCACAAAGTCATTTGTCAAGTCAAGGGGTTGGAGATTTCTATAAAGTCCAGAGATTCTGAGAGAGGGGCGGCTGGGCTGTCACAGCTGTGCAGAGATGTGGTGAAGGCTCCACAGGGTGAGGAGGAGCAGCGGGTCCCCAACTTTATTTTGGTGTGCAGATGTGAGGGATGGAAAGCCACCACTCAAGCACAGAGTGGGGCGATTTTAAATCCACTTTCTCATCTAATTTGGACAATGAGAGATCAACTCAGGTCTGTAGAACTTCTTAGAGGAGTTAGGGAGGAGGAAGGGGGAGGAGGGATGGAGGACACCCTGACACCCCCCAGGTCCGCCCTAACCTGTGTTCCTGGGAACAAACGGAAGGCAATGCTTTAATCTGTGTGCATGTCCGCATGCGCGTATCCTGCTAGAAGACATTTTTGTCCAAACTCCTCTCATTGGATTAGAAGCTCACACAACCCATCAACTAAGCAGATCTTAAGCATGAACCGTGGACTTCAGAAGCCCATGTTAAAGTGTCCCTAAAAGTCTCTCCAAGGAACAAAGTCCCCAGGGACCAGCTGATGATGACTATTTCTCAGGCTAATGGAAAACTTGTTGGGATGGAAGACTGAGGCTTGACAAGAGGGGTCTCCTCAATGTCCTGCCTTGGATGGCAAAGTCTGTGCTGCTCTGTGCAAACAGTCCAGGTAGCAGTTGACAACTGTAGTCAGGTGCAGAGGAAACAGAGGTGGCTGACAATTTGGGGTGCCAACTTGGGAAAGAGTCCCCCTGCCTCCAGTCAGAGGAAGGGAGATGCAGCAGGGTGG
Organism: Thryonomys swinderianus; assembly: GCA_004025085.1. Lineage (NCBI taxonomy): Eukaryota > Metazoa > Chordata > Mammalia > Rodentia > Thryonomyidae > Thryonomys > Thryonomys swinderianus. The sequence continues at coordinate 17,523 of PVIC010031688.1, read as the reverse complement.
TCACCCAACCCCACAGCCAGCCAGGCTACAGAGGTACTCAGAGGAACCAGACAAGGGTGAGGACACAGAGCAGCATCCGCTAGAGCCAGAAAATGGGCTCCTCTAGGAAAAGCCAAAGGTGAGCCATGATCTAGTGACTGAGAGCCCCCGTGGGCGGGGGGCAGCGCTGGGCTGCTCAAGAGCTACCTGCACAGCTGTGAGGTTCTTTGGGGGCAAGCAGCTGAGCTCCTCTTCCAAACTGCCCTGGGAGATACGGTCCTTGTCCACCCCCCCCCCTTCACAAATGAGTAAGACTAAGTTCAGAGGTTTTCGTATCTCTTGAGTCAGCAAAGAGATACCAAGAGAGCCACGTGGATCACAGATGACAGCGTGACACTGTCTTAAAGCCACATCACACTGGGTCCTTTCAGTTTGTCACCAAGCCCCTGCCCCACCTCTCACCCAGTGTGTCAAGGGCAGGGCACTGGAGCTCCGGAGAGCCAGGCTCCCCACTGCCACCCCGGGTGCTGGAGTGGAGAAGAGAATCCGTCCTGCCTGGAATTGTAGCTGGTTTTCCAACGACACGGCCACAGCTGGAGATTTGCTTTCTCCCCAAGGTGGCAGACGGTCATCCCAGGGAGAAAAGTTTCGATTTTTGGAAGAGTCAGGTCTGATTTATAAAGTAAATGTTTCAATTGATCTTCTGGAGAGAAATGGTAAGGCCGATTTTCTTGGATGGGCCATAAATCAACCCTGTTCGTTCCTAGAAAAGGATTCCAGAGATATTTTGGCAGCTGCGGTGGAGTAAACGTGAATGACTTCCGGACATGAGAGCTCTGGGGATCGTGTTCATTTGGAGCAAGTTCTGGGGTTGCTGTAAGCAGTCAGTTGTCTTATTTCCCTTATTGAACAGAGTCCCAAAGGAGAAGAGAGCGCGCATGGTTCCGCCCCTCCCACCTTGCGTGGGCTGACACCCTTTGGCGTCACACCGATTCCTCCCTGCCCCCCTCCAGGTCCAGTGTGTCAGGACAGCTTGTTGGTGCTGCCTTTGAAGTGGACCCACAGGAAGACAGTCCCCCCACACTGCTCTGTCCTGTGGGCCTCCTTGTGTCTCTACCCCGACAGCCATTTAGAAATCAGATCAAACCTCTCAGAGCCCACCATTGGTCTTTGTGGTCCACAGGACACTGCGAATGTGACAACGGGATGGGTCTGAAGATGTAAAAAGAGTCCTGGGTCCTCTAGACTGGCCCATCCGTGGGTGCGAGGTCTTGGTTCCCTAAAAAACAGGGATGATTTCCAGGCTGAAGACCCAGGTTATGGTTTTGCATCCAAAACATCTCCACAAACCACACTTCTAGAAGTGGGGCTTGGTAGGAAGGGGTGTGTCCACCTCTCAGGCTCCTTCCATCTGTTTCCCGGCCACCATCATGTGAGCAACTTACCAGACCCTGCTACCATGTTGTCTCTGCCTTGGAGCCAGCAGGCCACAGAGCCCAGTGGGAACTATGAAGCAAACTAAACCTCTTCCTTCAAAATGGAGGTGTTGAGTGTTTCGTTCAGCAATAGGAGCGAACATAGAGGTTGAGTCGCGGATATGCAAGGACGAGAAAAGTGATGCCTGGGGAGGGCCTGACCTTTGTTGCTGGCTTTTTGATGGAGAAAGGGAGGCCCGGAGCCTGTGCTTAGCCTCTGGGATGCGTCCTGCCTCAGGCTTCTGGCTGCTTCTCAATCTGGCTGCTCCGCCCCACTCAAGTGCTCCAAGTCCCAGCTCTACCTTTTCCAGAGGACTTGGTGGAAAGGGCATCTGCTGCTGGCTGCTTTCTCGCATTCTCTCCTGCCCACTACATGATGCTCTCTCTCTCACACACACACACACACACACACACACACACACACACACACACGGGAGGGGGAGGGGACATTAAAGAAACAGGTCATGCAAAGTCCTAGATTCTTGGAGGGAACTTCTGCATCTGGCTGGAGGTTAACTCACGGCAGGCAGATTTAGAAGAGGGGTTGGTTTGGTTTTTGACTGTCATCACCCATTTGAAAGGAAACTCAAGCTGATTTCACCTGCTTTTCTTCTAATATATTATCGGTATGTGCAGTATGGTGTCAGCCTCCTGCCCCATAGCCCAAGTCACTGAGCAGGGGAAGACCGGATCCTAAGGCATCATTTCTCACTTGCCGTCAACAAACCCCTTGCTGTGAAATGCCAGTCACTGCTGGCTGTGGCTGGACAACAGAGTGGCCCTCAGTGAATTCCCCAAACAAGTGGTTCTTTTCATGACTAACTTTTTTCCTTAGAGCATGATGAGCACTTGGGTCTTGGGAGAGACAGGTGCCACTCTTCCCCACCAGCTGCCCGGATAATGACAGTTCTGGATGCACAGGGCCAGGGCTCCAGTATAGCTTTCTGGGTCTTCAGGAGGAGAGGGTGATTTGGAGGTTCCTGACCCTTCCGGGATTCTCAGTGCCCACTGATCCTGTAGCCTGGCTTGTTCCTGGTGGGTAAGTGAAGCAGCTTAGGCCATTTCTTGGAGGAGTAGGTGGCTGTGTTAGATAGAACACTATTATAGAGCATGGTTTTGAGTTAGTTTCTTCAGATGATAGTTTGACACCATCTCATTACATTGAGGACATGCCAATGCCATGGACTAGCTAGTCTGCCTGGCTATGGGCCCAGTTATACACCTTCCAGTTTATATGTTGGAGCCAAATCCCATCCCCACCCTAGTGGCAGGAGGTAGGGGCTTCGGTGAATCACTACGAGAAGCGGGCCTTCCTCCTGAGATCTGTGGCCTTTTAAGAGAAGCCTTCTGTTTCTTCCCTGTGAGGACACAGGAAGAAAGTAGCCGTCTCCAAGATAGGAAGATGGGCCTTAGGAAGATCCGATCAGGATGGCACCATGATCTTGAACTTCTAAGCTCTAGACCTGTGAGTGGGTAATTGTCGCTGAGGCCACCTGATCTGCTGTCTTTTGTTCTAGCAATCAAGTCAACCAAAACACCCTCAGTATTTACACCCTTAAGCAACTCAAGGGTGCCACAAGAAATAGTATTTATAGCTCTGTTGTTACAGAAGGAGTAGGGGCAAACTAAGTGTCCACCAGTGATAGAGGAAATAAGTGGTGGGAAAGTCACACAGTGGAATACTATATGGTATTGGAAAATGCTTTTCCTAACCTATCAACACTATACAAGGTTCAAGAATCATACACAATAATAGCACTACATATATATATTTCAATCTATTATCTATACCTATCCAGATAGTAAAATTGGTAAGACAAAGATGAAGTACAAAAACCCATAAAATTTTGGAGAGTAGTTACCTTGCAGAAGGCACCGAACTAGAAATGTGCACAATGGGATCTAGGCCTTGGAAGCCTAGGTAGGGCTCTCCACATAAGGTGCTTCCTTCCTGCAGTGTCTAGGTACTGGCTTTTACCTGCTGTGACAAAGGCGGACCAGCTTTCCATCAGAGGTCCATGCAATACGAGAAGGCCTCTGGGCAGGGGGGAGAGGGCCAAGAGCCGGCTGCTTGTTTATTGGTACATTTTATCGGTACATTATATATACACACATCACAATTACACTCCACATTGAGAATTTGTACCAGTATATGACAACTTCTCATTTTTCCCCCTCCCCTCCCCACCTGACTCCCCCCACCCCTATACATGTTTAACGTTTTTCATTTACCCCTAAGCCCCATTACCCTTTGAATATTTACTATTTCACAATCATTCTAGAACACATTTATAACTTCAGTTTCTCATCAGAAATTATGATATTTGCACATCTTGACGTATTTCACTTATGAGTGTGTCCTGAAGGTAGTCTATTTGAGTATAAATGATTCAGTCTCATTTTTATGGCAGAGTAATACTCCATTCTATTAAACTACATCTTTATTCAGTCTAGAGTTGATGGGCATTTGGGTTGTTTCCAAGATTTAGCTGTCACAACTGAACTGCTATAAACATGGGTGCACATATGTCACTGTGATAGGAATCTTGTATTTCTTTTGTGTATATCCCAGCAGAGAAATAGCAGGAAGCTAATAAATGGAAGCGCTAATCCTAGTTTTTTGAGGAATTGCCACACTGTTTCCATAATGGTTGTAACTAGTCTACATTCCCACCAACAGTGGAGAAGGGTTCCTTTTTCTCCACAACCTTGCCAACATTTGTTGTTGGCTAATTTCAAGATAGCAGCCATTCTTGTGGAGTAAGATGAAATCTCAGGGTTGTTTTCATCTGCATCTCTCAAATGGCCAGTGATATTGAGCATTTCTTCATGTATTTCTTTAGCCGCTTTTACTTCCTTGAAAAGTGTCTTCACTGGGTCTTTAAATTTGGGGGGGGGACAGGTTTTAAGCTCTTTATATATTCTAGATAGTAAGCCCTTTGAGCAATTACCTGTAAAGATTTTTTTCCCCATATTGTTGGCTGCCTTTTTGCTCTGATGGTTTCTTTTGCTGTGAAGCTTTTTAAGAGAAAGAGACCCCATTTGTTGATTTCTTCTGATAGTTTTCAATAAAGACTTTCCCTAAGCCAGTGTCTCCAAGAGTTTTACCTAACCAATTTAACTTAGTGACCAAGTGAAGCCCTGTCTCAGTAGCTTGCTGAGAAGGTGCTAGCAACTATAAAAAAAAAAAATCAATCCCTAGTACTATAAAAAATCCTGAATATAAAGTTAAGTTGCTATAATGGTTATGTACGTCTTAAAATTTCCAGGCATAAAGTGAAAGATTGGTGCCCAATCCCTAGGATAAAAAGCCACTCCCTCCCCTGCCAAGTAGCTCCTGTGCCCAGGAAGAGGGACTGGCACTGTAGGTCATCTGTCTGGGACGAAGTGATCTTGGGGTGACTGGGGTGGCTGCTGCTCACCCCCAATCAGCAATCTGATTTCAGGAGGCCTCCTCTCCCCAGGATTCACTGTTCCAATCTCAGAGGTTTCTGGCCTGTCTATAGTAGATGTAGGGAGGCCAGGTGCCAGCTCATGGCACTACAGAGACATCCAGCGGTCTAGCTTATCCCGACTTTGGTGGCCAGGCTTGGCATGTTTAAATGAGGTATTGATGAGAAACACATTTGGTGGTGCAAAGTATTAGGTAAGAGCCAGGCATTGTTATGAAGGTGGTGGGCATCATCTTTCTGGAATAGGGAAAACCTGAAGGTCGAAAGAACTCAGCTTTAAGGTCAAAGGAAGAATAAGAATAGACTAAGACTTGAACCTGAGTGCTCCCCACCCCCATCTCTTCCACCTGGGACTGACAGGTTCTCCACACCAGACTGCACTTTCATGAGCCTGGAGATTGGCAGGAGAGGTGTGAAAGGATTCAAACCTGCAAAACAATAAATAGCAAACCAATCTGGCCCCATTCTCTTCCCACTGCCTTCTAAACAATGGGAAAAAACGGGGACTCCAGTGACTCCCCAGTTGCTGGAGTCCTCCATGGCCCAGCGACTCCAGGTGGGCCTGTCATCCGGCCCCAGCAACCACAGATGAGAAGCAGCTAACTTCCCACCCCTGGGCACTTGTGCCATTGGAAATAAACACACAGAGGAAATCTCTGGTTAAATGCACACAATGTTCTTTTAAAATACACAAGCGCTTTCTAAGACAGCCATTCCATTTGGCAGCTGGGCGCTCCTGGCCCCAAATTAAACAGGAGCATTCGTGAATCGGGCCAATTCATCCACTTCATCCCCATGTAAATGTATACAGGAGCGGGCTGTGGAGGGCTGTGTCCCGCCCAGGAGAGTTTACAGGGCACGGGCCCTCCTACCCACTCTCTGGTACAAGGCCCAGTCTGCCCTGCTGGTTCAGAGGTGGAAATTCTCCCCCACGTGAGCTCATAGCCAGGAGTCTGGCACCCCACAGAGGAGACAATGGGCTTCTGTGATGTCTTTTTGTCCTGAGGTTTGGAGCATGGACCCCAAGCACAGAGAGAATAAACCCAAGCACACGGGTGTCCTTCAGGGAAGGTACCAGCCATAGATGGGGAGATTAGCAAAGACTCCTAACAGCCCCCTTAGAATAGTGCAGGGAGAATCATCTAACTGAGGGCTCGACTGGAATTGCTGACTGACGGGTACAAGGCATGAGTGTGGACTTGTATCTTCTGTTTCCGGATCTCCATTTTTTTCCTCTGTGGATGTCTGTCACACACTTGGCAGAATACAGTTGAGGATCATGGGAGACAGTGTGTGAGCAGGCGATGCATGGATCAAGGAGGGCAAGAGGCAGTGTTCTGTTTGTTCACCATGTCACTTCTGCTACTAAACCATGCTGCAGCCTTGTGAGCTATCTTCTCAATCCCAACTTGACTATGAGGAAACTGACACTCAGAAGGGAAAGGTGACTTTCTGGAGGTGTGGAACTTAGCTCAAGGTCATGTGCTCTTAACCCAAGGCCTCTTTCCATGGGATTCTCCATGCTAAGAGCGCATAGGTTTGGGAGAACGTGAATAAAGTTGGGTCCTTATGTTTAAGTCTCCGTGACCATGTATCACAATGATATGAACTTGGAAAGGATTTTGTTTCATCATGACTGAATTCCCAAGCATATGCAGAGGTGCCTCAGCCACAAACTTGGAGAATGCCAAAAAGTTTTATTCTAGAAAAAGCAGTAAAAATCTCAGTCTTCCATTTCACTCTTCCTCAGGAAGAAGTGTAGCATGTGTGTGAGTCTTCATTTAGTTACCTGAAGGCTCTTACATACCAACTTCTATTCACAGGATAGAACTTTGAGAATGGGGGGGGATTTGCCATGTCAGCATACAGCAGATCCAGCTGTAATTCTAATACGAGATATTACAGGCAGTGCTCAAGTTCTTACAGAAGATATCCTTAAAACAGAGGTGTCCACCCTGCTCTACGGTTGTCCTGACAAATGGCTGAATTCACAGAAAGCACTTAGGCTTTAGATATCCAGAGGCTAGATGTTCAGGGGTAGTCAGTCCATGGTTATAGTGGCCCTTCCATGGCTGCAGGGACCTGGGTGTTTCTAACCTTAACCTTCTTTGTGCAGCTTCTGTGGGTTATCTCACAGTCCCGGATGGCTGCTGGAGCTCCAGCCATTGTATCTGTATTAGAGCTGGTGTGAAGAAAAAAGGCTGGGGATGGAGCAGGGAAAAGGACCCAACATTGCCTTATATAAGCCTCTTCTGGAGAGTTATATACAACTACACTTTAATCCTAGTGGCGAGAACTGCGTTATAAGGTCATGCTACATTGCAAGGGAGGTTGAGGTATCAACCAGGTGCTGCCCAGAATCACAGCTCTTACCTCTATGGAAGAAAGAGCACTCGGGATTTGTGGAGTCTGGAGAAATGCCACCTTGCAACCTTGGCTTTGGTAAGAAGCCTTTCTGAGGCCAGGATGAGAGATTCATACCTCAGGGATTTTTACCAGATGACCTCTTTCTGCCCACACCCTGGCCTCCTGAGCTTCAATCTGCTGGACCCTCACAGCAGGGCCACACGGGGGATGCCCGCTCCAGTTGGCCAACCCTGGGTTGACTTTGCCATGTCCCAGCAGTCCTTGAGAACCGTGGGCCACATGCTGCTACTAGAATCGGCTTTTGTGATTCACATGATCAAAGATCAGATGATTTAATATTGACATCAGACCGTGTAAGTCTTAGCTATTTTTGTTTTAGAGTAACCCACCCCCAACGGGGCTCCCTTTAAAGGGCCGTCCATGTGCACGGCCTGGACATCGCTGTGACTGTGCCGGGCAAGGTTTGGGGTCGGCAGAATGCTAGAGAGGTCCTCTCTGGTTGCATCCCATCTGATGTCTCTGCCTTCCCATAGGCAAGTACTATCTACAGTAGTTCTACCTGCTACAGGTCGGACGTCAGTTCGTTTCCGGGAAATGAAAGCAACCTTGGGAGCGGTTACGCCCCCTGGATGGAGGAGCCTCCGCGAGTTCCTCCCCTGCCTCCCTCGATTCCTCTAGAAGTTGATGTAACAATGGGAGGGTTTGGAGTTTCCCTTGGAGGGGACAGGACGGGCTTTGGAGTAGAAGACGAGATGGGCTCTGTCAGACAAGGGGACAACTGAGGGGAACTCCCATCACTGCGGCTGGGGAGGGGCCTTTTATTCCCAGAGAAGCACAATGCATTCTGGGAGAGAAGTCTGAGGCCCACTCTGGCCCAGGCCGGGCTGATCACCCATGAGGCCACTCACTCCGGGACCATCTACCTTGACCTCCGTGCGCCCTGGATAAGGGAATCTGGCTTCTCTCCATCTCCTGGGCATTTCTTACCCACCCCTTTAACTCCTTCAAAGACCCTTCAGCACTTTTATGCCCACTGCACTGCTACCAGAAGAACGGATCTCTGTTAAACATGTTGTGACTCACATGACTTGATGTAGTTTGGGGAGTAGGACAAATGCTGGGAATTAATAATCCTTTAATGCTAGCACTGAAGAGCTTGGTGATGGGCCCCCGTCTGAGAATCCGGAAGCTGTAGCTCAGCGTCCAACCTCCGAATCTCTGGGTCACACCGCCTTCTGCCCCAGGGGCATTTCATTAAATCCTGGACTCCGGGAGCCCCCGGGTCTTTCCGGCTGTTTCCCAGGTCGGGACTGGGCTCAGGATGGGGATTTGGTTCTCGCTTCAGCTGGGCTGTAGAAAGCGGGAAAACTGAGCAGCACTCCCGGAAGCTCGGGCTGCAGCAGCTACAGCACCGCCCGAGGCGGCAGGAGAAGGGAAGTCTCGGCCTCATTCCTCCCCCTGAAAGGTGTCAGGCGCTCTGGGGTCAGCCCATCAGTCACAGCTCCTCCCCCGAGGAGGGAACCGCCTGCCGGCCGAAACTGCTCTTCCCTGGGAACTGAAACCGCCCGGTTCCGCGCGAGCTCCGCCTGCTGCCAGGCTCACGGAGCCACCCGGACCCCAAGCTGGCGTTGTGGAGCCGACAGTTGACAGAGCAGCTCGGACTGAGCTTCGCTGACTCCCGGGCCCAGGGTGCTGCGCTAAACACGGGTTACCCCAGGATTCCGGGGCTGGTGGAAGCTTTACGGGAAGCATAAGGAAACATCCACTTTCCCTTCCTGCCCTCCCCTTCACTGGTCTCTTCCCACACAAATCCCCTTTCCTTGGGGTACCCGGGAGGGGGGCAGCGGAAGTGGCGAGACAAACACGGCTCACCTGGAGGGGACGGTGCACGGGCAACTGGGGAACGCTTCAGCACACCCCTTCCACGGCCCTAAGTGCCACCGTGGGGCCCACAGGTGATGAGAACGCAGGCCTGCCGACCGGGCTTCATGGCGGGAAAGCCTTTTGTTCAGGGGGTAGACACCCCCCCCCGCACCTCCTCCAGGTCTCTGTCCACTGGCTGGTGAGAGGAGGGGTCGGAAGGACGAAGGGGCCGCACAAAAGGTGCATCCTTCCCCGCGTGCCATCTCTACCCATCTCCCCAGGATACGTTACCCCTGAGCACCCTGAGATCAAACAAGGCCGAAGTAGACTGTGAAGGGAGAGGCCGAGCCGGGGCTTGAACTCTGACTCACCAAATCCATGCCGCCGCCACCCCCCGCCCCGTAAGTTTGATGTGCTCTTTCTAAAGAGAATTTTGAAGGTCACCTCTGACGCTTTTCCCATTCAGGACCATGAACCACCCTACCACGATTATTCATCTGCCTGGTATCAGAGCTGACCACATTCTGTGATTCCTAGGATAAGACTGTCCTGTCCCATTCTTACAAGAATTAAGATCAGTATACCTAGGCCGGGCGTGGTGGCTCATGACTATAATCCCAGCACTCGGGAGGCAGAGGGAGGAGGATTGCTGAGTTCAAGGCTTGCCTGGGCTCCACAGTGAGCTCAGGGCCAGCCTCAACTGCAAAGCGAGACCCTGTCTCAAAAAAAAAAAAAAAAAAAAAAAAAAGTATACCTAGGGGGTAAATAATTTTTATTTTTTCATGGTCAGGGGGAATGCCATATGAGCCCTTTAAGTTTTCACACTTATAAATGGAATAATGTTGCTGCAAAAGTGAACCTCATATAGGCTGGGTGGGGAATACTATACAGGTATGAATTACAAACGCTGTCTGGGGATTTCTCATGAGCTAGTGAAAGTAAGCAGGTTTTATCAGCTTCCTCATCTTCACATTCCTCTTTAAATACAATGTTAAAATTTTCTTACTGTAGGCCAGCAACCAAGACCTGGTGGTGTCAGTCTCTTCTGCCTCATTTTGGAAGACAAACCCATGTGACTCTTCCAAAGTTCAAAGAGCCGCACCATCAGAGGAATATCCTACCAACGCCCCCTTCTGACACTCAGATCATGTGATTTAACATGTGTATGTATGTGTAGTATCATATGCCACACGTACTTACACATGAAATAGACCTTTGCATAGGACTCAGCTGAAATGCTTCTAGGGTTCTCTCTTCAGAGTCAACGACTTCAAAGAAATGTGACACTATTGCCAGGGAGGAGATTTCTGGCCTCTTCCACAGCCCTGGTGAAAATCTCGTCGAGAACAATACGCCTTCTGTGAAACCCTCTCCACAGAAAGTTGTGCACATAAATCTCCCCTCTCACCACTGGCGCTAAAGTCAAGCCGAGCCCAGCGCGAGGATTTGGAAGGATTGGCACTCGGAGGGAGGGGGAAGTACCCTCCTGGGGACAGGGTGGGAGGGCACGGCGAGGCTGCCTTAGGGGCAGGAAGAGCCCAGACTCCCCAGGTAGAGCCCCGGTCCCCGCTGGGGCCTCGCAGTGGCCCGAGGGGCCCCTGGGCTCTGCTGCTGCTAAACCCTCTGCTGCGAAGGGCCGACCCGCTCCACCCCCAGATCAGTGAGGGTCAATTCCGGGCCCGGTGAGCCTCCGAATGGGGGTTGCGAGTTGGGGTCCCCGAGGCTGCTCACCCGTCCACACAGGGCCACTTGGTTCCGACATGGAGGGATGGAACCGAGAGGGGGCAGCTGCACAGAGCTGCCTTTGTAAGTAAAGCCAGTCAGGAAGGACACTTACGGAATTATTTGTTTTTTGTTTTGTTCTGGAGACAGACTCTCACTATGTTTAGGCTGGTCTTGAACTTACCAATGTAGACCAAGTGGACCTCAAAACTGGTGGTGGTCTTCCTGCCTCAGCCTCCCCAGTGCTGGGATCCCAGGCCTGCGTCACCACACCTGGCTAATCAGTTTTAAAGCCACCTTCTCAACTGGACCACGCTTATCATTTTATTGAAGTGGAGGGGGGATGGGAGGGGGTGAGGAAGGGGACAGTTAAACCATGATATGTACACGTACGTCTTCATGAACGTGGCCGTTATATACTGTGCACATGGAGTAGTCCACACATTTTTTGAAAAATGGTGCCTGGCGCCCCCCATCGCCCCTCATAGGTCTTCTTTCTTGCCACGCCCCCCCCCCAACTTTGTTTTTGGCCATAGCACTAAGTCTCTAAGGGAGACAGCACATAGGAGGTGCCTAGTCTGTGTTGTGGGTTCAAGAATGAGTGTGGGTTTAGCACGTGGCCTGGCTGGCCCACCTTGGGCACAGTCCCTCCAGGCCGCTTCTGTTGTAACATCCACTGCACAGGAAGAAAAAGGCTTGGAGAATTTAACTGATTGCTACAAGTCTTCTGAGCAGCCCAGTGCGTTGGTCTCTGAAGGCCGCTGGCACAGAGCTGGCAGCTGGCTCCTCGCTGCCCCTTCTGTGGTCAAGGCCCGGGCTCCCAGAAACTCCTGCAAAGGAGGGAGCCCCACCCTCTGCGGTTCTGGAGGCGCTTTCTGGCCTGGCCCTGCGTTCCTGCAACCTGACGTTCCAAGCAGAGGCATTTGCTAATTTCCTGAAGAACGCTCCAGGAAGCCTTGTCCTGGGGTGAAAACCGTTTGCAGTAGGTGAGAAAAGGGAAGTTCAAGCCCGCCACACGCTCGCAGGGTTTCCTTACAGGGCTGTGTGGCGCTGACGGGGAAACCGATCGGAGCTGGCGTGGCTTCCAGCTCCCGCCCTGCCCCCCACCCCCTGGCTCTTCCAGATTCCTGCAAGTGCTCTGGTTCCCTCATCCCGTGTTATTGTTGTTGTACCACACGTTAATGGGGGGCTTCTGTAGCCGAGAGAACGGTTGGGTTACAGTAACAAGCTGGGAGCAGAGGGAAAGTGTGTGGTTTGGGGCTGGTCAGGTCCCAGATAGGCACCTCACCATCTGGACAGGAGATCATGTGACAGCTTGAAAAACCAGAAACATCCTGGATACCATCAGAATTGGGTTCTGTTGAATTAAAGTCTTTAAAGTACTGGCTCGGCTGGCTTGGGGTCTCTCCGTGTGTCTGCTGTCTCTCACTTCGCTGTTCCATAATGTGTTGCAAGATCTGGGATTGCTGACCATTTAGTATTATGAGCCCATCATATCGTGAGCTCATTTGCATGTTTTTCTGAAGCATAGCCAGCCCTTCTCCACTTTCCTAACTTAAGACAGAGCTTGATTGATTCTGGGGCCAGGACTTGCTGTCCTGATAATGAAGATTCTAGAATAGAAAGAAAATCTGACCCTGTCCCATCCCCAAATCCCCTGCCACCCAGTTGCTATCCATCCCCCCACACACACTCTGGGTCCCCACTAAAGACAGTCTTCAGGCCTCTGGCCAAGGCAGCCCTTTCCTTTCGTAATCTCTACAGAAGATCCCCTACATGATAGGGTAAATAAGCTTTAAAATATTGTTGGCAAACAGGAACGGCCTGGTTCTCATTGGGTAGAATGTGGAACAGGCTAGAAATAAGCTTCTCGAGATGAATGGATGTTAAACACTGAAATGTGGTCGAGATTTTATTCCTACAACTCAAAAAATAAGTTTTCTTTTTCTTATGCAAACAAAACATTCTTCTGTTGCCCACTGGATGTATCTTTCTGATTTACCAAGATTGCAGAAGCCAGGATTAAACAAGGCACTCATTCCAAAAACCAAGAATCTATTTTTCTTTTCAGAACAGAATGACTTTGGAAATGAACATATATAGTAAGATACGGAAAAATCATGCCCACACTTTTTAAGAATGAAACCAACCCAGTGGCAGAGTCCTTTCCTCTGGCACCAGCATAACCTGTCCGTAGTGGTTCACTGCTTAACTTAGGGAAAAGGTAATGGAAATACTTATGAAATACAGTGGACTCTCAAGTTATTTCGTTTTAACCTGTAAAGAGTTCTGGAATATTATAACATCCTTTTCCTGTGTGGGGTTGAGAAATCCTGGGCCAGTGTTGCTCTAAGGACTCAGATCTGCTTGTGTACGGAGACGAACTTTAAAGGCTCTGTAGAGGAGCCGGAGCCTGAGCCTGAAGCTAACCAAACATGAGTTATACAACCAGCCCCTGGGAAGGAATTGAGTTCTTTAGTCAAGGGTCCACTGTGCCACCAAGTTCTGGGGTATTTCAAGCATGTGAAGTAGTTATGTTTTAACATGTTCATCAGATCAATGTTTCTGTTCCTTTCACTAGACAGCAGTATCTTCTGACCCTGAACTTTCTTGTCCACTCACTATGGGACCTTCACAGTATCTGGGATGAGGGCTCATCCAGTGCTGTTGGGGCTTGAATCCACCCTGTGGGGTGTCCTGGAGCTGGTTTGTGGGTCTCTCACCCTCGGCTTCTCTGTGGACACAGCTAGTGGAGTCGTCAGCAGCCTATGGGTACCAGGCTGACCGAGTCTAGTGGTAGTTACAGCTCCCTCCATGGTGGCTCCTCAGTTCCCAGTGCCTTTGCAATAATCTCATGAAACTCACTTGAGAGGACTTGCTTTCCTTCATTGTACCATGCTGTGATCCTGACCGAAGTAATTCTTGTCAAACAAAGGAGGCTTTACTGTCAGCCTATGATGTTCGGTGATTGTGACAATAGACTATATTAAAGCACACGTTGGATGTGCACAGGTGGGTCACGGAGATGTGACCTTGGGTATGGCCACTGCCCACTTTCCTCCCCCCATGCTATTCCCTGGCTCTGCTTACCACGAACTAAGTAACTTTGCTTTGCCACAGCTTTCTGTCGTGTTTCTGCCTTGGAGCTGGCTGACCATGGACTGAATCCTCAAAACCATGAAGCATATTAAACATCTCCTTTAAATTGCGAGTGCCGAGCGCTGCGTCTTAGCAGCAGGAAATCTGACTAGATACAACAGATTCACAAACATTTAGTATGACTTTACCATGTGTCATGGATCTAGAGATATTTTATCTTGAAGGTTATGTTAGTAGAATGTGACTTTGCAGGACATTCTGAAACAGCCTGGAATTAGGAAGAAAAATGTGCCAAGATTAAGTAGTGTCATCGAACAAAAGCACATGTGACCTGCATTTCCAAAATCAGCGTTTATCACCTGTGTTAGGTGTCACTGGGTGAGCAAAAGCCAAGCCGAACAAATCCAACTTTCAACAAGATGATTTCTGTGGCTCTGTTTAAAACTGCATGCTTAAGAACATGGGATATTCAACAACAACCTGCCAATATTTGGATATCCAATAACAGACACCCCAAGTGGCTATTGATTGCATAGAGGCACCATTGACATGACTGTCTATTTCCATTATTTATTTTCAAGATTGCATTTGCTGGGTTACAGAGTACAAACTTCAATGGAAAGTTTTTAATCTATTTTGCTGGTATGTAAATCACAGGCTATAATAGATAGTTCTCAAATGGAATGAAAATAGTTTTCTATTAAGCCTGGGAATGCTTTATGAAAGGCAATCTTTCTAGGCGTCTCTCACTCTCAATAGGAACACACGTATACACACAGAGAATGTTGACTGTCCAACAGCCTTTTTATTCTTGATTGCAGACAATTTGGGTCTGTATTCAGCTCTACTCCGAGATCATTGGCTCAGCACATGCAGATTTCCCTGAACTGAACTTCCTGCATTCCAGGCATGCCTGTTTCTTGGGATTAGGCTTCCTGATAATGCTGGGTTGATATCTCTTTCCTGAACCGTCCTTTTCTTCTACCTCGCTCAGTAGCCATGAGTAAGTCACCTACCTCCCTGTGCTTTCCCGTGACAGGAAGGTATTACACAAAAGTGTGATCAGACAGCATTGACTATTTGAAAGTTAATCCCCTTCAAAATACCTCCCCCCCCCCCCCGCTTCCTACCTTGCTTTGGACACTTCCCTAAAGCTCCTGAGACTTTCTGAAGCAGTTCTGCAAGTTTGCTTTTTTGAGACAGGGTCTCACTTTGTAGTCCAAGCTGGTCCTGAGCTCACTATGTAAACCCAGGAAAACCTCAAACTCAGCAATCCTCCTGCCTCTGCCTCCCGAGTGCTGGGATTACAGGCATGAGCCACCACACCCCCGGCACTGTGGTAGGTGGTATTGATTGCTGCTGGGCGTGAGTCACCACGCCCAGCATTGTATATGGTTACACTGGGATTAAACTCAAGACCTTGTGCTTGTGAGGCAGCCAATGGAATCATTGAGCTAAATCTCGGCCCTGGAGTTTGCATTCTTGGTCTTTTCATGGTTCTGAATCCATTCAAGATGCTTGTGGCAATTTCTGTGGAGTAAAAATGTGAGTCCTCACACCCACCTTTTCCTCACTGGATCTGGCACCTTGTGACTTCTGGCTTTTCCCCTAAAGCCAAAATGACTATGAAAGATAATGGTTTTGAATTGATTCAGGACACCGAGGCAGCCAGGACAACGCAACTAAAGATCACCATGAAAGAGGACTTCCAGAATCGCTTCGGAAAGTGCAAGAATGTTGAAAGAGGGGAATGTATGTGAGGGCGATTCTCGGCAGTGTGTCTGTAGAGTTAAAAAAAATTAACCCACACTGTTGATTGTAACAAGGAAGTCGTAAGTGACAGGTTGGGTTATGTTTTGATAAATTATAAGTTGAGAATTATTGAGTACAAAGCACACTGCATGCCCTTGAACCCACCAAACACCCAACTCAGCAACGCCATATACTTGTTCTCCCCATGTGATCATAGCCCTGGGGGAGCCACCACCCAGAAATTCGAGCATATCTACCATACATCCCACCCTGGGAGAACAAAGTTCAAATTCAAAGTGGGGTTTCTACTGAATGCCTTGTCACCTTTGTACCATTGTGAAATAGGAAAAGTATTAGGTGGGACCATCCTAAATCAGGGACTGCCTGTTTATTGAGCAGAGACTTTGTGCCAGGTTGTGTACTGTGTTTTATATTAAATGTTTTACGTCAAAGGTCAGAAAACTTTGCAGTACCTTTAGATTGAACTCAGGACCTTGTGCTTGTGAGGTGGGCACTGGAACCACTGAGCTAAATCCCCAGCCCTAGAAAACTTTCTGGAAAATATCAAATAGCAAATATATTCAGCTTGGTACACTGTTGGTTAATTATCACATTGACTAGATTGAGTCCTGGAGAGGCAGTTGGATCATGAAGTCTACACTCATCCAGGGATTAATCCACTTACGTTCATGCTAACACTTTGTCACTGCACTGCAGGACAGATAAGAGATGGGGGTTGTCCTTTCCAGTTCTACCTTAGTTACAAAAACTGGGAGTGGGCTCAGCGTTTCCCTTCCTTTGTTTGCATTTGTTTAATGTGTGTAACAATTCCACAGAATAGGTACTAGTTAAATGAGAAAGCCTTTTGAGGTCACCGGGATAGGAAGTATGGGACACAGGACCCAGATCCAGCCCAGTGGCCCTCTTTTTAAAATCATTCTTGTGAGTTTCTAAAAGCACGCCAAGGCCACGCTACCTACCCCTGTGGGAACCCCTTTCCCCAAAGCTCCACTGGTCCTATTTCTTATTTTTTGGAAGAGATCACCTTTCCCAAGCTCTGTCTTCGTTTCTCACCGTCTGTCCTCAGTACCGAGTTGGCACTGACCCCAGCAAGTCTTAAATCGTCTTCCATTCTAATTAAGCCCTCTGCCAGACTTGAGGTTTCTCTGTCTACATACAATCGGAATGAAGTCACTGAGAAACCAAGAGCGTACACCTGAGCGGGGCCTGCGCAATAAATACGTCGACTCCTCCGATTTTGAGCTTCAATCTTTGTTCCACTGATAATTTGTCCAGTGTCCCTGGCGTATCAAGGTCACTGAGTTTATCTGTTGATGGTGAGAGACAAAACAAGCTCGAGAGTGTGTTGTGTGGACTCGCCAAAAAAACGGGGCTCTGGAGGGGGAGGGTCACTAAGTCCGAGCTGCCTGTGCTGCTTTGTTGCAAGATGCTGGAAGTGGTGCCGTTCAGTCCCACTGCGACGCTGCTGCCCTGTGCCAAAGGGTGGCTGAAGGGTATTTTCCTTGCACTCAGTGAGCGGTGCCCACTTGTGCCCGTGGCGGAGGCATCAGCTTCATTCACACTCCCGGAGCCCACCCGGGGGTTACTCCAACAGAGGGCGTACTACTGGGATGGGGGTTGTCTCTCAAACACAGGATCAGCGGGACATCCAAGAGGAACAATAGGACCGATGACTTATTTGAAAGAGAAGAGACAGGGTTCGGGTTGGGAGCAGGCTGAGGAGCGCCCTGGCCTGCCTCGGCCCTCCAAGCAGGAAGTATGGAGAAGAGCCAGGGACAGAAGAAACTGGGTGA
>PVIC010031687.1:0-21171 GCA_004025085.1 Thryonomys swinderianus | reverse complement strand
CTCTCACCCTCATGTACTGTCACCAAACCACGAAAGGTCAGGGCACATGCCAAGCCTGAGTCAAGGCTGCTGGTGCCAGGCTCAGGGACCACATGCACACAGACAGCCCTGCGCAGGACCAGCGGGACCTACAGCCCCTGCGGACGGTGGCAGAGACGTGGGGGTCCTTGGGACCTGCGCCCAGAAGCCTCTTGGCAGCTGTGCTCCGTCCCGAGGACAAGACACTTGCTCCGCACGGCACTGTGCCTCCTGCCACCCTCCGCACACCGAAGCTCCCAGGAAGGGCACTCTAGGCACACTGCCCACTGGTGTGGCCCCTGGCAGGAGGCGGGTCCTTTGCCACACCACTTGGCAAACTCCTGTGCACCCCCAGCGGAGACCGCAAGGCTGCCCGCCTTTCCCGGGGCCTCCTTTGCTCCTGGCACAAAAGGAGCTAAAGAAATCAAGCCAGCCGGAATCCTGGCCACGTATCCCGGGTCCTCTCTGAGCCTGTGGCGTCCTGGCGGCTGCACCTCCCTCCCAAGTCTGAGATGATGGTCAGACCGGGGTGCACCAGAGGCCTCGCTCCCCGGTGACACATTCAGGTCAGACGGCGCAGAGCCCAGCCGTCCTTCCACAGGACAAAAGCGACACAAATGCCCGTCATCAGTTTTCTTTTCTCCCTGCAGGGCGAGGGGAGCAGCGGGGTTGACTTCCTGCCAAGTGGAAAGCGCTGAGCTGGTCCATCCGGAGGCCACCTGTCCCCAGACCTCTCCTCGGGCCTGCGCCCGGGGGCATCAGGGCCATGACAGACACAGCCCACGCTGGGGGTCTCTGCGAAGGTGTCCACAACCCCGAGCCCCGTCAGAACTTCACACTCGCCCTCGGGACAAGGAGCCCCTTAGGCCAGGGCCAGGGCAGACGTTCCCATCCTCCAGCTGGCCGACGCCTCCGTATCGCAGGCTGCAGGTCGCACAGCTCCCAGCCCCATGACTGGCTCCCACGGCCCATGCTGGCCACACGGGCCCTGAGCACTCAGCTGACCTGGGTGCACGGCCGGGGCGGCAGCAGCCCAGGAGGGTGCAGTCAGGGCAGAGGGACGCGCTAGACCTGAACCTTCCAAGTCCAAAGGGAAAACCCTGGAAGCAGCTGACGCCGTAATTCAGGGAATTCCACACCCACGTGGGCAAGGCGGCAGCCAGGACAGCAAGCAGGGCCCGCAGGGCTGTGGCAGAGGGAGCCCAGGGCAGTGAGGCCACCGCTGGCCTGCCCCCCAAGAGCAGCCAAGGCGGCAGAGGATGAGGGGCGGGGGCAGAGGGAAGGAGGCCAGGGGACAGTGGCCCATGAGCCCAGGGACATTTCGAGCCCACAGAGACTTGCAGCTAGGGTCTGAGCGAGCCAGGCCAAGCCCCCCGAGAATTTCCAGGGACCCTAAGGACGGTTACCCACCCCCACCCACTCCTATCGCTTTCTTTGTTTGAGACAGTCTTGCCGTGCAGTCCAGTCTCGCCTTGCATTGCTGGGCAGCCCCGCCTGGCCCCACATCCGCGGCGCTCCCCCTGGCGCAGCCTCCCCCCTTAGTTATGAGGACCCCTGGACGCTGCTCCCGAAGGGATGTAGCAAGACTCAGCCACAGACGTGGAGCCCCCGACACCAGGAGAAAGACCCAGCAGAAAAGGGCCACACGTCACAGTGAAGTCACCCCAAAAGGGGCTAAAGGAGGCCCTGAAAAGCTGGGCTGCCACCCACACGGTCCGGATTCACACCTGCCCCAGGCCCTGGGAGGACAGCGGCAGGTGACCCGGGTGCCCCTCTCTGCCCACAACGTTCTGATCTGACGAGACACAAAGGAGACGCCCGGCCCCGCCCAGCGCAGACGACCCAGGCCGAGAGCCCTCGGTCCCCCACCGCCACGCAGCCAGCCCCTGGGAGGTTAATCGGGACGGAGCCAACAGCTTCGGGGCTATTTCTGTATCTGTAAAATAGAGCTCTCAAGCAAGAGTCCTCCTGGCACACAATTCCACAGGCCCAGCCTCAGCCCGAAATAAAACTCAAGTGATAATCCTTAAATAAAACTTCCCACTGGCCAGGCGCAGGGACTCAGGAGCTGTCTGCAGAGAAACAGGAAGTGGTACTTGGCCAGGTGCAGCTGGCACAACGGACAGCACAGGTCCTGGCCCAGGCCCTGCCCGCCCCTACAGCCAGACGGGCACCTGAGCTCCTCTGGCCTCGTGGGCCTTTCTAGAACACAGAGCTGCACCCGCCCTGTCCAGCACCTTCTCCTTAGCCACCTGCTGGTCCACTTCTGCCTCCTCCCTGCCCGCTGTGCTTGGGGAAAGAGCTTGTCACAGGCGATGTGCCACCGCCTTCTTCTACACTTTGGCCTGTGCTCCCTCCTTACACCGTCACTGCTGCATTATTTACGGCTCCGTGCAGAGGCGACGTTGGTAGCAAACCGTGGACGCAGCACTGGCAGCCAAACAGGAGGTGGGCGGGCTTTAGGCAACTCACAGTCTAACGCAATCGACTGTCCCGATGCAGTGCTGGACAGACACGTAGTGTATTGATATTTATTCCCAAGTAAAAAAAAAATCAGAAGTGGGCTCCCAGCCAGTGCTTCCAGCCAGAGTGGTTTTCAGGAAGCGATGCCAGCCTTCCAGTGCAATATGGTGCATTACATCACATGTGATGCCCGTGGGCTGGACGTGGGGCCCTGGTGCAGCACTGAGCCAGGAGAAGCAGGTGTCAAAAACGTGTGCTCTGCTCCCACCCGTATCTCATCTCTTTCTAACCAAGCACTCAGCACCCAGCAGTGACACCCACCACGCCACAGTCTTCTCTCACAGCTCCAGGGTCCCCGCTCAGCACAGCCGGGGTATGGACAGACACCCCACCTCCAGCAAAGTGGGGCGGGCCCTAAGGCTCAGAGTGGGTGAGTCGGCCAGGGAGCAAAGGGCACAGATGAAATGCATGCTCAGCCCCCATGTTCCCAGGTCTCTAATGAGGCAGTTGGGGGAGGGGAGGGGTGTGGACAAGGAAGGGGGTCCCCCAGAGCCGGATCACCGGCAAGCCAAGCCCTGCTCTGGTGCTTTCGCCCATTCAGCCTCTTCTGGACAGACAAAGGATGGGGGGGGGCTGCCCAGGACCTCCAGGGGGTACAGAGTGAAGGCTGCTGGCCCAGGTGCGTCCTCTGCCCAGGGCACACACAGGGCCTCAGTTGTGCCTCCGGAAGCAAGGATAGCACACACCTCGCCCTGGGAGCTGGGGCTGAGGCTGTGGGGCGGCGGGAGGGGTTGCTGAGAGACGACAGACGGGAGCCGCGGCGCCTGTGGACCCTGATTCTGTCACCATCCAAAGCACCTGCCAAGAGACCATGTCGGTCCGGGCAGAGCCAGGCCCACCCAGCTCCGTCCCTCTGAGCGGAGAGGACAGGCTGGAGCCCCAGCCCGACCTCCGTGGGCTGAGATCCCAAGGGTCTGTCTCCCACAGGCTGCCCGCTGGGCACCTCTGGCAGTGGGCAGCTGCCAAGACCCTTCTGTTCGCCTCCATCGTCCAGGCCGCGGGGCCCCTCAGGGAAGTATGTGCCCACTGACAAGACCCTTCAGGCCTCTGCTCACGGCCCTGAGGAGCTTCTTCCGGAAGCCCCATGTCAAGAGGAGGGCTGGCCACCTGGACCCCAGGAGTGTGGAGCAGAAAGGGGTTCCCAAGGGCATCAGGTCTGGGGAGCAAAATGCACCCCTTCTCTGAGTGAGGTGCTCTAGGCCCCCCGCCCAGGTAGCTGCACCCACTGGGAATCTGCAGGTGTCTGGCACTGTACGGGTGCTGGTGGCCCAGAGATGGGGCACAGCACTCTCGGGCGCCTCCTCCAGCCAGTCCAGGGAGGTGCCCACGTGCTTCACGCCAGCAGCTGGGGAGGCCCCAGGCCCTGGGGTCCCGAAGACTGCTTTCTCTCTCAAGTCCAACTGCCCCCCGTTTCTCCTGGGAGAGGCCGTGAGAACACCGCGTGACCTTGGGCCCCACGTCCTGCAGCCGCGCCCAGCGGGCCACCGCTGAACACACACGTGCACACACACCACGCAGCAGCACGCCTTTCCACGCAGAAGGCAAAAGTGCGAGTGAAATACATTTCGGCGAACTGCAAATGTGTGTTGCTTTTCAATTATTTATGCGCTTCTTTAACAAATTTAGGCTTCTGCCTTCAGCCAGGGGCTGAGACGCACGTCGGCCGCACCTTCCCTGTCCCGAGTCATTTCCTGCCAGAACGTCTGTGCTCTTCAATTTTTAATAACTAGAGAAGGCTGCTGGACCTCAGGGTTATCGCTCTCCTCTGAGGAGATCGAGTCCACTTCCTGAGAGGCAGGACTGCAGACAACTGAAGGGATCTTCAACCTGACCACCTGGGCACAGATGGCAGGGTGGGCTATGGCCTCGGGGAGAGAGACGCTCACCCCAACGTCCAGAAGGGCGGGTACAGTCCAGACACCTGGGTCCCCGCTCAGACCTGTGCTCCCTCCACCCCAGGCCCTCCTCACTCGCTCCTACAGACCACAGTGACAGCCAGGACACATGTGTGGCCCCCAGGGTTCCCGAACACCCGTGCCCACCTACACACACGGCTAGGTGCGGGCGCAACTCTGCTGGGCAGGCGCCACCTCTCACGGGCTCTTCATACCCCAACTTTACCCACCAGCTCCTGCTCTGTCCACAGTACCGTGCTCGGGTACAGACAGCCCAGTAAGAGCCACCTGTACCACCACTCACAGCAGAGGCCGGGCAGTGGCACTGCCCATCCGCAGGGAGCGGGCAGGCCAGCCAGGCCACGGCCACCCTGTGGACACAGACAAAGGGCCAAGCGATGTCACCAGGCACCATCGTGGTGTGACCGCCGGGCTGGAAAGACGGAGTGATGCGTAGGTGGACGGAGGGACAGATGGGGGGATGGGCAGAGCCATGAGAGCAAGGCAGGGAGGTGGGACAGAAGTTAAAGCTTTGAGGAACAACTACACAAAAAAGAAAATAGGAAGTTCTTGTAATTGCTTCCAAACAGAAAGTTAAAATTCGAGTGTGGACAGGGCGGAGTGCGCGGGGCAAGATGGGAAAGGACCGGCGTGTCTGCCCTACACCAACGCAGCGGAAGGAATCGGTGTGAAATGAAAAGAAAGCAGGGAAAGCTGGGCTGAGCTGCAGGAAGGACGAAAGGGCTGAGGACCCGGCCCCTCTCGGGCCAGGAACTTTCGTCCTCCGTCACGGACACCGCGGGTCCGCGGGGAGGCGGGGAAGGGCTCCCTCTGGAACACTGCACGGCGTCGCCGCAGATTCCTGAGCGCTGGCATCTGTGCCGCAGTCGGGGAAGAGGACAGCTGTGCCCTCAGGGAACACGCAGGGCACCGCATGGCGTTTGTGAGGGACCCCCGGGCAGCTCAAACCCACTGACGGGCGGGTGGGTGGAGGGCTGGAAAGACGGAGTGATGCGTAGGTGGACGGAGGGACAGATGGGGGGATGGGCAGAGCCATGAGAGCAAGGCAGGGAGGTGGGACAGAAGTTAAAGCTTTGAGGAACAACTACACAAAAAAGAAAATAGGAAGTTCTTGTAATTGCTTCCAAACAGAAAGTTAAAAGCAAACCATCTGAGGTAAAGAGAAACCAACCAAGCCAGCCATACGCCTGTTTCCTCACAGGGACTCAGGGAAGGAGAGGCCTTGACAGCAGCTGAACGCAGGGATTCCCACCTCTTGGGAGCTGCCCCCGAGGACACAGGCATCTTATCCTGAGATACGTGTGTGTGTGTGTGTGTTTGTGTGTGCGTTTGTGGGGTACAACTAGTGAGTAATGCTGGCACCACGCTATGCAAACCAAGATTTCAGCACCAGGAAAGCGAAGGGAAGAGTCTGATGCAGCTGAACAGAAAGAAGTTCCTGTCCAGGCTCTGTCCACGTGGTGGGCGTCCTGGGCACACCCACTGAGCAGGCCGGAGCCAGTGGGCGGAGCGCGCGGTGAGGCCTCTGAGCCCTGCTGTCCTCCAACAGGAGGGAGCTGGCACTGTCCTACCCACGGCTCACCCACAGCTGGGCGTGGAGTGGGTGCCATGGCTTGAATGCCTTGTCACACCACGCTGGAGACTTCGCAGCCCAGAGGCCAAGCTTCTGAAGCCTCATGGGGAAGACACATCACATATGCTCGGATCCGCGACCTCTGGACGACACTACAAACCCGCAAGAAGCCACGTCCTCGCTGGCTCCAGCGGGGAAGCAAACACGTTACCTCAAACCCAGAAGAATGGGAGACACCCCGCACCCCTCCTTTCCTGTGGGTTTCAGACCTCAGGGGGACCAAGCGGCTGGCATAGGGAGGCCTTTACTCTCAGCTCATGGATGGCACAAGTAGAGACAGCCACACTGCAACCCCGTAAAGGACAATAATCATCCAGGTGGTGACCTCAGAGAGCTCCATATGGGCCCTGGGGGGCTCCCTGGCTGCACCCCTGACTGATCAGAGGATTTCACCCAACCGCAGGTGACTTCAGCCTGCATGCCTCAGTTTCCTCTCCTGTGACACTGGGAGCACGTGGGGAGAGGAGAGAGGACCAGGGTGCGATGCCATGGGATGACACGTGTAGGGACCCACTGGCCCCGTGCGGCCATCGTCCCACAGAGGCCAGAGGGCGGCACAGGCAGCCCAGGAGCCCAGACCAGGAGCCCAGGGTGTCTCGTGTGTATGCAGAACAGGCCTACTTTCGGGCTCCTTCAAAAAGCCCTTACAAATACCAACTTAACTAACAGAAACCACGTCAGATTTGCTGAAATCATCTGAACTTCTAGGCTAGCTTTCCCTCCTTCCGCCCTGAAACTCTCCCTTCCCTTCTGGCCCAGAGCGCAGGAGATGGGAGACGCAGATGCAGGAGGCCAGAGGCACTCAGGGACCTCCCGGCTCTCAAGCCACAGAGCCACACGCACGCACTCTGTTTGACCCACAGACCGCAGCAAAGCCCTGAGCGCGAACCATCCCGGCTGAGCCGCCCTGCCGAGGGTCCTGCCCCCCAGAAGCCATTTCTGGCACTCACGCAGGAAGTGCTTCTCCAGTAAGGCGATCTCCAGGTGGCCCTTGATCTCGTTCAGGCGGTCAGACTCTGTGCGGTGGAAGTCCGGGGTGCCCGTGGCCATGATGAGGGTCCCTGGACCGGCCTGGAAGGAAACGCCGAGAGCTCAGCAATGGAGGGCTCCGCCAGGCGGTCCGCGGGGCCTGGGCCCGGGACGGCAGGCCACCACAGCGGACCCCAGGTCCCCACTGCACCTGCCTGCACCCCCGGGACGGAGAAGACACAGCAGCCCGCGCAGGACTCGGGCAGGCGGATGCTCTCAGCACCCCATGAGGTCGACAGGAAGAAACAACAGGGAAACTGCAACTCGAGCGGG
Source organism: Thryonomys swinderianus (assembly GCA_004025085.1). Taxonomy (NCBI): domain Eukaryota; kingdom Metazoa; phylum Chordata; class Mammalia; order Rodentia; family Thryonomyidae; genus Thryonomys; species Thryonomys swinderianus. The sequence goes on along the minus strand of PVIC010031687.1, from coordinate 13,779 downwards.
GTGCCAAGCGCTGGGACGGTGGCTGCAGAAGGGACAGAATGGGCACCCGCGCTGGCCGGGGTGCCAGGGCTCTGCGGCCCCGTCGGAGCACGGCAGCCACCCTGACCCCGAGACCTGCCCTCAGGGCGCACGGGAAAGGAGACAGGGCAGCGACAGCACCTCCGCTGCCTGCACAGAGGCTCCCTACGCCGCTCTCTGCCCCGCCCGGCTCCGGCTCCAGTTACAGGCCGCGTACCGCAGGCGAGCTGCTCCGCACCCTGCTGACCGGGGGAAGGACAGAGGTCTGCAGGGCCACGGCGGCTCACAGGGTCGCCCTGCGCAGGGAGCAGATGCACAGCGGCCCCTGCCAGCCAGGGCCCCAGTCTCGTCCTCCGGTGGATGGTCCCCAACACTGGCACCTGCTCAGAGGCCGAGGCCCGGAGAAGGGGCCGACGGAAACCAGCGGACGTGGGCAGCCCTCAGCTGCTCTGGCTGCAGGACACACTCCTGGGCTGCTGTGGAGCCTGGCACAAGGGCGCGAGGGTATTGCAAGGTGGGCTGACAGCAGGGTAGCTCCATCTGTCCCGAGTCCACTCAGGGTCGTTCTCTGCGCTGACGCTGACCACGGAGGACCTGACGTGGCACTGCGCTGGGAAGCCAGCAGACCTGGGTCCTGGGAGCCCAGTGTGCCTCAGTACCCCATCACCAAAGCTCCACAGGGCTGGGACGGGGACGCGCGACCCCACAGGCCCAAGCTGACGCAGAGTGGAGCTGGATACCCCGGGCTGACCCGGAGAAGCTCTGGATGCAAGGGCGGGGCCAGTCGGGTGTCACCTGGACCCCGGGGCAGACAATGGCGTCTAAACACCGGCCCACCGGCGGCCCCAGCACGGCCAGGCGAAGGCCACCAAGACCCAAGTGGGGAGCAGGGCTCCAGGCAGCACCCACTGCCCCGCACCGGCAGCAGTGGGCGGGGCGCCAGAACCTGCGGGCTCCTGACACACCGCAGGTGGGCAACTCAGTGACCTAACAAGACCCTGTCTCAAAAGTTAAAAAAAAAAAAATTTTAAAGCCAGGTGTGGTAGCTCACGCCTGTAGTCCCAGCACTCGGGAGGCAGAGGCAGGAGGATTGCTGAGTTTGAGGCTTGCCTGGGCACCATAGTGAGCTCAGAGCCAGCCTGAACTACAAAGCGAGACCCTGTCTCAAAAAAGAAAAGTAAAAACTTTTTAAAAAAAGGGTTGGAGATATAGCTCAGTGCAAAGGCCCTGGGTTCAGTCCCCAGGACTGTAAAAAACAAAACAAAACAAATGAAAAAGAATACAGAGTCAGACGCTCAGATGGCTGGCATCTGCCCCATGGCCATCCAGCGGACGTGGAGATGGGCAGCAGATGCTGGGGCGGCTGGGAGGTGGTGATGGCTCAGACACGTCCCCTAGTTAAAGTGGGCTGGCTGTTCGGGACACCTGCTAGGAAAACAATTTTAATCCCAAACCAACCGCAGGGCACGTGCAGCCGGCTCAGATCCACACACCCTGGGCAGCTTCAGGCCGGGGACCCTGGCCAGAGCCCCACCCCCGCTGTCATCCACTCCATCCGAAGCGGGCGGACGCCCCTTCCCCAAGGCCTTCTGGAGACTCTACCCCTTCTCCCTGCAGGCGAGTCTCACAGGCACCCTCCAGCCGGGCTAGCGGGGGAGGGGTCATCAATGTTGAATGGTAACCGGATCTGACAGCCCAGGCAGCTGGCAGCCTCCCTCCCTGCCTGGGAACCAGTGCACACCCCAGCACACTCCAGTTCAGCCTGCGGCCTGCCAGGGCCTTCACTGCCCCCTTTACCATGGTGGAGACCCCTTGCAGAATGCAAAAGAGTAACCCACCCTTGAAAGAACTGTTTCCACGAGAAAGGTCTCTGTGCCCAAATGAGAACGGTGCCCACCATGATCAGGAGCTAGAAGGAGAGGACTGGGGGCTGGGACAGGTGGGGAGAGAGCAGCAGCAGCCTGGGGTCTGGAACCCACGCCTTGGTCCAGCCTGGCTCGGCCACTGGCTGTAAAAAAATAAAGACCCAGAGCCTCAGTTTCCCCACCTGTCAGGTGGGAACCATGGTCCCAAAGAGGAGCTGCCCGGACTATGGAGTGGCACAGAGACACCCTGGCACTCTGCATGACCCTCTAGAAGCAAGGTGGGGAGGCTGCAACCCAAAACAGAGAAAGTTCTAAGCCCACACAGCCTGCAGCAGATGGGCATTTTCTTGGTGGCAGGCGGAAGGCAGGTCGGGCAGGGCCACCCCTGGCCCAGGCAGGACAAGTTCTAAGGGACCAGGAGATGGGAAGGGAGCTTGAAGGCCCCTCACCCTGCCCACCACCAGGCCGGTCAGCACTCCACAGAGCAAGGGGACCATGCGGCAGACCATTCAGCCCTGGGACAGAGACCGCCCTGCCACTCGCAGATGGCACCCACATAGCCGGGCAACACAGGGCAAGCAGTACAGGACCAGCCCCGGCCTTTGGCGCATGAGCCAGTGTCAGACCCACAGGCAGGCCGGGGGCAGGAAGCTGAGCAGCCCCACCCACATTCAGGCGGCACATGGCGGGTGGCCAGGCTGTGAGGGGGCAGCGCCAGTCAATTATTAATCTCTGCCAGGAGCAGTGCACTCGCGGCCCTATTACATAGCATTAATAATACAGGACGGGGTGATAGCGGCCACATCTGGGATGAAAACCTGGCTCAGGCTCGAGAACAACCCACAGGCCACCACGAAGCACGGGCGCAGGGACGGCACCCGCAGCAGTGAGCAGGGGCTGCCCCAGCCATGCCGGGAAGAGGTGGGCCACACACGCCCTTCCTGCCTGCGCTGCCCATCCAAAGCCCGCGCAACAGCACTTCCGGAAGGCAGGACCCCGGCCGGGCGCATCCCACCACAGCCCAGCAGAGGCGCTCCACGGCTCCCGATGTCCGGCCGGCCTCCCGCGGGTGGTGACCCCTGGGAGGCACGGTTGGCAGGTCAGACACACAAGGCCCGGCCCTGCCCTTCCCCACCGGCCGCTTCCAGGGTCTGGCCAGGGTCTCGGCAATGCTTCCATGTGAGAAACTTGCCACCCAGAGAGGAAGGTAGAGAGACGCAGCCACTGAGCACAGAAGAGCTCAGCCAGGGACAAGGGGCATTTGGAGAGAGAGTGGAAGGCGACAGGGGACCAAAAGGGCACCAGGCCCCGTGCCCACCTCTAGCCAGCTCAGGGGGACAGCGGGCCACCCACGTCTGCATCGGACTTGGCAGCCGAGGACCTGGGTGAGCCCCAGCAGGTGCCAGGGGCAGGGGACACCCGGGGTCGGCATACTCACAGGGTCCCTGAGCTCCTCGCTGTCGCGGGGCAGCGTCCGAGGGATCTTCAAGGGCAGCTCGTCGGTGCACTCCGTGTCCGAGGCATTGGGCGACTCCGCGGGGTCCAGGCAGTCCTCTCTCTTGGGGCCTCTGAACCTGATCCTGTCCAGTCTCCTGAGCATGTTCAGCACCGAGCCCCGGGGCCTCACGGGCACATGACGGGTGGGCTCCCTGCGAGACAGGGGCTCGGTCACTCACTCAGCACCCCACACACGGCTCCTGTCCCCAGACCCTCCCTGTGCCCCCCAGGCTGGGCCACCATCCATTGCCCCACAATGCCAGGCCGGGCAGCTGCAGGCGCCCCCTCTACCTCACCCGGTGCAGCCCTCCAGGACCCAGCAGGGCAGAAGGACACCCGGGTCCCTGGCAGGCCGTCCTGGCTCACCATGGTGACCCAGACCCAAGGCTACGGGAAGGATGGCATGGAGGGGGCTGGAGGGCTGACCGCTCCCGGAAGTCCTGCTCTCACCGACACGGGATGTGCAGCCGCACACACCAAGAATGCTGCTCTGGCTGTGTGTGCGACACTGCGTCCTCAGGGCCAGGCCTGGCTCAACCTCGGCCTCAGCCCAGGCCCCACCTTTCCATAACCAGGGCGAGCTTGAGGTCGGCCTGCCTCGGCCTCTGATCCAGGCAGAGCGAGTCATGTACTTGTGCAAACGCACACCTGTGCGCGCCAGGAGATCTGCACACCCCGCTTACCCCGGGACAGCCAGGGCAGCGCCCGGACTCCCGGGGGCGGGAACAGCCACCGTCTGCATGTCCTGCACCTCGTGCTGGGAGAGACAGGCAGAGAGCCAGTGCCCCCCATCCCAGCCCCGGGCCGGGGCTGCAGCTCCAGGCTGGCGCTGCGGCGGCTCCTCCCGCAGAGCCAGCTCCCTGACGGTTTTCAGGCCTCAGATCCCTGGGAGGGCGCGCCGGGCTGACACCCCAGGCTCCCAGCCAGCTTCCGGCCTCGACCTCGAGGCAGGAGCGGCCCTGACAAGGCAGAGCATCCTGGGAATCTGAGATGACACACGGGGCGGGGCCAGACCTCGGCCTGGACCCAGGGCTCGGCCAGACTGCTCACCTAGGAGGAGAGAGGGTGTGGGGCGCAAGGGCTTCCCGCTGGGGGCAGCAGACGGAGCCCTCAGGGCAGCCGGACAGCAATGGGAGGTGCCCAGTGGCCCAACCCACCTGCCCGCTCAGGATGGCGCTGCGGCCTCGGGATGAGACTTGCCAACGGCGGGGACCCCAGACCCACGGGACCCCGAGCCCACAGGAACCCCGATGGCCAGGCCTGGGCTCTGTACCATCCGCTGTGGCCTCAGAAGCGACACCGACTCTGGAAGGTGGCCTGCATGAGCCAGCTCCGGGTGGTTTTTAACAGCTCTCTCTCTAGTGCCAGCTCTAGGGTTTCCTGTCGCTTCCTTGAGGAAATTATTTTATTATGCTAAAGTACACGTCAGACTTTCCACCTGTTCACTGTAAAAGGTTCAGCTGGTAACACCACGAATCCACGCAGAAAGCTTCATCCGGTAAAGACGAAACTGCTCAGCTGAATCCTGCCTCTGCAGGCCCTCCCTGGCCAGCCTGGGACCCGCTGCTGCGGCGGCTCCGACTCGGAACAGACGCGTAGGCCGCAGGAAAGGGGCAGGCGCGTAAGCCCCGGGCAACAGAGCCGCTTCCTGGCATCCAGACCCCACCCTGGCCGCCTCCCACTACAGCAGCAGCAAAGAGACCCCGGAGCGGGACACACATCCGAGTGGGGACGGACGCACGGACCGCCAGAGGAGAGCAGCGGGCAGGGCCCTGGGCCCTCCACGCCTGCCCTGACGCACAGGAGCTCTGCGCTGAGCGCTCTCCCTGGCACCTGAGTTCCGGCGGGCGGCCAGACCACTCCTCCCTCGCTTTGCCAAGCTACCGAGGCCGCCACAATGGGCGAGGGGCAGAGGCCCAGGGTTGCCCAGTGAGCACCGAATGGATGCTGGCCACCGACGGCCCTGCTGCCCTGCTCACCGTGTCCCAGACGGGCGCCCGACACGCAGCCCAGGAGCAGGGGTCCTGCAGGCGCCCCCCCCCCAGCCCAAACCGCTGGGTTCCTTAAAAGCATAGGTGTCCACGCCGCAGACTGACGGGCAGAACTCCGCGGCACGGACTGGCTCTCAGGCACGGCCTTGGCCCGGACGACCTCCGCCTGGCCCTGTTTCCAGAAGGTTCTGGGTTCGAGGGAGACACCGGGCACCCAGCACACCCGAGGTACAGCCGGAGACCAAGGCTGAGGCCAAGGTGGCCTGTGCCCCGCCCCGTGTCCCAGGGCTGCTCTCAGACCACACGCGAGCCCAGAGCGAGAGCTGTCCTCGCCGCCCGTCCTGCCTGAGTGACGGCACGTGCCGCCTGGATGCTGCTCCGGTGTCCCTGGGTCCCTGCGGCCGCCCACACCCACAGCCCACGGGAGGAAGCCAACTCCCAGCCCTCCGCCCAGCTGCGCCCCCAGGACACCCCGCCGGACACCCACTGGTCGCCTGCCAGCCGTCTAGCCCCCAAAGACGCAGACCCCAGCCTCCCAGCTCCTCAGCAGGGGCCAGCCCTCCCCTCTGGGCTCCCGGAAGCCCCTGTGTCCCCAGCAGGCCCTGCCGCCACTCTTCGGCCTGTCCCTGTGCTGCCACACAGGACCCTCTGGGGAGCACACTCCGCCCACCCAGCCCACGCCCCAGACCTCCACCCAGAAGCAGATGCGCACGGCGACCACACGTCTGCTGGAGCTGGCTCCACGCAAAAGGCCTGGGGAGGGGAGGGCCGTGGGGCTCCCAGCACCCCAGGCTCCCTGGACCCTCTGTGCAAGCGGGCTGGAGTCCAGCCGGCCGCCGGGGCACAAGCGCTGGCTGAGAAAGCGCTGAATGGCTTCCGGGCACACAAAGACGGCAGTGTCTGCGCCCAGGCTTGGGAACCACACAAGGCCTCGATTCCCTTCCCGGCGCAAACTGGCAGGAGTCAGCGGGCACTGGCCTCCTCTGGCCATCACCTGGCCTTCACTCCCTCCTCCTTAGCTGGTGCTCCCCCAGCCCAGCCCAATATGCAGTGCCCACTTTCCCACCGGACAGCTTCAACTCAACTGCGCCCAGGGCGCCAGGTTGCTAGACAAGCCCCGGCCCCTGCGCCCCCAGTCAAGGCTTGGAGCTCCTGGGAAGACGGCCTAACCTCGGGTCAGCAGGGCTGGGGGCACAGCGAGACCCCCAGACGGACGGACAAGGACGAGGGCGGCTGGAGAGGGCGTGAGGCTGGAGCAGGCTCCGGCAGCGAGGGTAAGGAGGGCCAGGGGCCCAGGGACCCAAGTGCCCACACAGCTCCCCACCTGCCAGCCCGTCCCCCTGTCCCCTTGGCTGTCCCCCTCTGCCCAACCCCAGGCTCGGGGCAGCCTGCAGGTCTCCCCAACCTCGAGCTGTCTGTGAGACACCCCCAGCCCCAATCCTACCACAGTCCCGCAGGCCGGGCTGCGGGGGCCTCTGTAACCCGGAAACGAGCACAGGCTGGCAGGCCAGCCCCAACCCTGCAGGGCCCCGTCACTGCTCTGAGTCTGGAGCCTACAAACAGGGAGGGACGCCCTGAGCCCTCGGTGTGACCTTTGCCCTGGCCAGCAGCCACCACCGCCTGGAATGTCCAACGCCAGACCACAAGTGAACCCTGATCTCACGCATACCACAGTGAATCATGGGAGTGCAAGTCCCGAAGTTGAGACCGCGGTGTCTACCTTCGCTTGCGCTGAGTCTGTCTGCACGTTTGTAAACTTGCACTGGTCCCAACGAGCTCTGAAACTCACGACAGCCCAGCAATCGGTGCTGTGAACAGCATGGGCGGAGCCCCCGCCCCCGGGGATCGCGGCCACACGGTGCCGGGGCCAGGAGGGAATGTTTGACTGCAGAGTGACCCTGAGTGCCCCAAAGTGAGGCTGGCTGCTCCAGGGCCCATGGGGCCCCAGGCCTGCGGAAGGCCCCCAAAGTTTTGGGGTACAGGGCTATCCCCAACCCGCACCCTACTCTGAGACTGTAGCAGTCCCCATAGGAGGGATGGGGACCCCCTACCCCGGCCTCCAAGACCTGCCTGGGTCAAGCTCCTGCCCAGATCCCTTCCAGGGCACCTGCTACTTCTCCCCAGCTGTGCTCAGCGCCAGCTGCCACCTGTCACTCTGCCAGGGACCCAGGGCCACTGTCACACACACGGCTGAAGGTGTGACCAGGCACTCGCCTGTCCAAGGTCAGCTGCATAGCCCCTCCTGCGCTGCTGCCACATCTGTCCCATGGCCCAGGTACCACGGGGGGAGGGGACAGTAGGGAGCCAGACCATGGTGGCCTCAGCCTGTGCGCTTGGCAATGTGATGTGACCTTCTCCATGCCCTGGGCTGCAGGGGGAGGTCACTGGTCACTACTGGGAGGGGACACAGGGCGACATGGGACAGAGCCACAGGAGGCAGTGGTGGCAGAGATGTTGACCCCCTTTAAAAAACTGACCAGCAACTGTGGCCCCGAGGCTCCCGCATCCCCCGGCACTGGGACCATGCTGACATGCCCACGCCATGGCTCCAGACACGGTGTCACCCCGAGCTTCGGGTGGGGACACAGCCCAGGGTCCTGGGGTGGACAGGACAGGGAGAACCACGGAGGGCACTGGAGACTGCAGGACGCTCTGCATCTTCCGCACACGGTTCCTCCTCCTCCCAACTCTGCCCCTCAGGGGCACGGCACAGGGGTTTCTGAGCAGGCTGCCCATCAGGCCCAGGCTTAGCCTCAGTTTCCAGCTCTGTCAGCAGAGAGAGGGGCACCTGGTGCAGGTGTCAGCATCACCCAGCACCCCAGCACGGCACCTCATGACAACCTGGCCTCCTCGTGCCCAGAGCCTAACTGGGCCCTGTCTGGCACCGAAGGAGAACCTTTCTTCACAAAGCCAAGGGTACAGCCCACATCTGGGTCCCCAGCGAAGTATCTCAGTCTGTCCTGAAGTACCAGGAAATTGTGGGCACGACAATGATGCCATCGGTCTCAATGTTTTGAGGAAGGAGCTGCTGATAAACCAACGGGCGGATGGGGACACTGAAGCCTGGCTGGGCTTGGTGAGCGCCGAGCGGCACGCCAGGAACACATTTCACGGGCCCACGCGGAGTCTCCTCCCCACACACGATTCTGTGAGTGCATCCATCGTGCTGTTTGGCCTGTGACCCTGAGAAGGGGACTGGGCGGTGTGGACACAAGGTTGTCCACTTAACAATGCAAAGCTAGCAGGGAAGCTTAGCTCGTAGGCGCCGGTGGGCAGCCGGAAACCCACGCAGCCCAAGCGTGGGTAAGCTAGGGGACGGGACGGCAAGAGTCCTTGCCAGGAGGGGTCTTGCTCCGCAGCTGTCTGGCCGTCGCAGCGGGGGGGCCGCAGCTCTCCCGGGTGGTCCCCCCTGCCGGGGGAGGGGCCCCTCTCCAAGAACCTCTGCGCTCAGTGCCACATGCAGGGAGCTGGAGGCGGCCAGAGTCCTGAGGGCCGCACAGCAGCCCTGCACAGCTGCAGCCCTGCCCCAGTGCCGGGCGGGCAGGAGGAGCAGGTGCCACACGGGGCCCGGTCCCAGGCTGCGCGGACCCTCGCGTCCCAGGCCTGCACACACCCTGCAGCTGTCTGAGGGACAAACCTGGTGCCAGGATGGCGACGCCTACAGCAGCCCCCCCCCCAGCTGCACCCGAAGGTGCTCACAGGTGCGTTTCCGCCGGGGCAGAGCCCCACCCAGTAGGGAAGGGGTGCCGACACCGAGGCTCGCCAGAGTCCCAGCCACGGACGCTCAGAACAACACGCTGACAGGCGCCTACGGCGGGACTCGGCCGGGCAAGCGCTGCTCCCGGCAGGGGAAGAACGCGCCACAGGCCTGGAGGCAGACAGCCACAGCCGGGGGGCAGGCGGGCAGCGCGGCTCGGGGTGAGAGGTGCAGGCCAGGTCTCCGGAACCCCCACTCCAGACTCACCGGTGACAGGCGCTCTGTCCTGGGGGGCTTCCGCTTTAGCTCCCACCCCCTCCACGAGGACCCGCACAGCAGTGCCCACCTCAGGCCTGGCAGTGCCACAGTGAGCTCTCTATGGGCATTGAGCACCGCAACCCCTTTCAGAGGAGTCGGAGGACACCAAGGCTCAGAGAGGCAATGGCCCCAGCTGCCCCGGGTGGGAGGGTGTGCTACGCTGCCACCAGGACCCGGGCGCGGAGCGCAGACCTGTGGCTTGACTTCAGCAGCACCACCGGGCGGGGTGGAAAGAGCGGAGGTTCCGAAAACCCTCAACAAGGAACCACAGTATGAGCCAGCGATCCCACTTCTGGGTCCACATCCAAAAAAAACGGAAGCGGAGCTCAGACAGACACCTGCACGTCATGCTCGAAACTGCCAGAGGCTGGCAGCAACTGGGCATCTGCTACAGGTGCGGGGGGCAGGCCCAGAGCCACGTGTGCCACCACAGAGCCGCTCTGCCTCGGAGCACTGAGGTCCCCGAGGGGTCAGAGTCACAGCCACAGGAAGTGAATGGTGTCTGCCTAGGGCTAGGGGAGGGGCACAGTTCCGGTCTGAGAAGAAGAAAAGTTCTTCTGGTTGATGATGGTGACGGCCACGTGACAACCTGGATGTGCCTGGTGTCTCCGAGCTGTGCACAGAGGCAGGGTCAGCGTGGCAAGTCGTACGCTGTGTGCACTTCAGCACAACTTTACACACACGAGGCTGGGGGGGACAGACAGAACCGGATCTCTCCAGTCAATCTAGAAAGGTGTTTTTGTCTGTTTTTGTTGTGTTTTGTTGAGACGAGGTCTCCCTACATAGTTCAGGCTGGCCTCTAACTCAAAGTGATCCTCCTGCCTCAGCCTCCCGAGGGCTGGGATGACAAGCACGTGCTCAGCTCTATCTATGAATTTAATAAATCCCCTAAACAAACAACATATAGGTTTTAGAGGAAAGAAGACAGGCTAAGATTAAGGCCCCTGAGGAAAATTAAGTTCAAGACCCAGGAAATACAAACAGCGGCTGTGCTGGGGGAGCCTGGCCTGGCACATCACAGGCAGCAGGGTCCTCCCGAGAGACACAGAGCAGTGCTCGCCGGGCAGCACCGGCCCCGGGCCCCATCCCCAGCACCGCCAACACACACCCGAGCAAACAAAAACAAAACACAACTTCCTGCCAGACAAACTCTTTCCTAAGCAGTCAGAGATAATCTGGAAGAAAGTATTTCAACACCTATCAGAACAAATTCATCTGTCCAACGCTGATAAGCAGCAGCGAAAAAATGAACAGAAGGTGCAGCCAGTCTGCAGAAAATAAAACACACAGCGGATCTTAAACCCGGGAAAGACGATTAACCGGGGCTCACAAGCACCAAATCCTGAGATACACTCGCACCAAGGGGCCCTTGGCCCTAACAAACCGCAGGCATGGCTTGTGGGGACGTGGAAATGCCCTGCCCACGGGGCGGGCATGGGGGGCACCCTGACTATGCCAGAGAGACTGCGACACCACCCCGAACGGTCGGCCCCTCCTCACACGGGGACGGACCGTGCCGAAGCTGGCTTCTTGAAGTGCGTTTTCACGGTGGCGGGAAAGGGCTGGAGGAGGCCCCTCCGGTCCCCGCTTCTGAGGGACGCCTGGGCGCACCGGCCAGCACCCTGCTGGTCCTCCCCAGCGGGAGGAAGGAGAGAAGGCAGGAAGGTGGGTAGGTGGGTAGGTGGGTACTGGCCAGCTGCCCGTCACCACAAGGAACCTCAGAAAATCGACTCACAGGAGGGAGGGTTGCCTCAGGGTCATGGCATCACCGGTTTCAGTCCGCGGTTCCTGGCACCAGAGCTTCGCCCACACAGAGAGTGCAGCGGAGGAGAGCCGCTCACCCTGCGGCAGCCGGGATGCGGAGATGGAGCCCAAGGGGAAGAGGCCCAGGCCACGCCCCTCCCCACGCAAGCCCGTCACGGTATGAATCACTGACTGACCCTGTGGTCCGCGCACCTTCCCTGAGCCTCCCCTGCTGGGGGTGGGGCCTCGGGACCCCTGAGGTGCAAAGCATCACAGGAAGAGGGAAACAAAGGACAGAGATTCACCAGAACAACAGGAGGAGCCCAGGCCCCGAGAGCCCAGAACCCCACCTCCCGGGGAAGGGGCGCGGGGGACCACCATCTCCCAGCCCCGCAGCCACGCCTGATGGCTCTGCGCCACACGCCGGGCCTGTCTCCACCTCGTCCTCGTCACCTGACCTGCCCAGCACAGCCAGCGCCCAGCGGTCCAAAGGTCACTGCCTGGCTCCACCTACAATTATCCCCGAGCCCTGGTGCGCACTGCTGGTTGGCACACCCTTCCAGCTGGCCCACGCGCGGGAGCAGGACGCGGCTCAGCACGGCATGACAGGTGGGCCCGAGAGTCCACGATCCTGGTCCGCGGGCCTGCAGAGGTGGGCCCCGGGGCCAGGCACCCACAAAGGTAGCCCCGGCCACGAGACCAGCAAGAGGTCAAAGGTGAGGGCAGGTGGAAGCAATCTGAGAATACGGGGTCCAGGGGACCCCAGCCTGGCAGAGGGCACCGTCCTGATCCGGGGTCGCCATGGGTAGGCATGAGATGGGACACAGGGTCCCTAATGCCCTGTTGCACAGGAGGGGCCCAAGGCGTGAGGCCACCAGGGCTCCCCACGAGGGCCCTGGTCTCCGTGAACCTCACCGTGGTGCCAGCCTCATCTCACCGGACACACGTTTGTTCGCCTCCAGGCAGTTTCTGCTGTCGTCACCGCCCTCTGTGGGCTGGACGCACCCCACCCAGCGAACCCTGGGTCTGCCCACGCCACACTGCCCCTCCCTGCTAGGGGCAGTGCCCTCCTCCCACAACCTCTCGCTAGCCACCGTCCCCCGCTTCCCAGAGCCCCGCCCACATCCCCCGACACCCGGGAATCGAGAGAGCACCTGCCGTCCGCCGCGCCGCCGCTGCCTCCTCAAATCCGCAGCCCCATGCGCGTGGCCCCCACCTGCATCTCCCTCCCCGCTGGGTACCCCGGGGCCTGCACCAGCCTCCTGCAGGGGCAGCATCCGGGTAACTCCAGGACAAGCCACAGCAGCCCAAGATGCAGAAGAGGGCTCCTTGGGCTGCACACTGGGGAGAACCCAGGGGGAGGCAGGACGGGGAGGGTGCCACCAGCCGGGAGACGGAGCCAGGAAATGTCCCCTTGGCTCTGGCAAGACTCGCAGGGCCCCTCCCCCCCGGGGCCCTCCATGGAGGGTCCCGGGAGACCTTGGACAATGGCCCAGCAGCCGGCCACCAGAAAAAGAGGGTGGCAGCTCCAGGTGACAAGTGCAAGATCAGCTGCAGGGTGGCAGTGGCACTCCTTCAGAGAGCAGCTTGAGGCTCGACGGCTCCGGAAACTAAGGCACTGAGCCAGGCACGGCGGCCACACGCCTGTCATCCCAGCTCTCGGGAGGCTGAGGCAGGAGGACCCCGAGAGTTTGAGGCCAGCCTGGGCTACAACCTAAGTTCACAGTCAGGCTGGAACACACAGCAGCTTATTTCAAAAAGCTAAAATAAATAGAACTTGTACAGAAGAAATTAAGGCAAAAAACAATTTCAAAAGCAGAGCGTGGGAAGAACTTCGTCCCTCTGCCCTGCAGCTACGGTTTCCGTACACAGCAAGCTCAGGGGCTCCGGGGGAGATGAGCTCTGTAACCACCACCGTCCGCCCATTCCACAGGGAGAAGGGGCAGCACACAGCTGGGCACCATGGGGAGCCCGGGCGGCCGCTGCTGCAGAGGCCACCAGACGCCAGCTCCTGTGTCTCCTGTTTCTGCAAAGGGGAAGAACCCGTGGGTGCCCAGTCTGCGGGCTGCTCCTGCACCCCCTGAGAGCGCCGAGACTCATCCCCTGAGCTGAGCTGACCCCGGAAGTGCATGCTCTGGGGCCGCACTCGGAACCTGAGCCCCGCCGCTTCCCACAGATGGGCCTGCCGTGCCGAGCGGAGCCTGCCCCCTTCGCCTGCTCTGACGGGTCCGACCTGCTGCTGTGCCGGGGTGGGGGGGTGCGAGGCCCTGGGGCTCCCTGACGTGACCGCACGCCTCGGGGTCTGTGTCTGCAGCCGGCGGCTCTGGGGTGCCTGCTGTGCAGCCTCACCAGAAGGATGCAGCCACTAATGCAGAAATGTACAACAAACCGGAACACGCACCCTCCACCGCCTCTGAAGGCAAGCTCTGCACAAAGAAGCTAAAGGTGAAAACGTTAAAAACAAGACCAAACCTAGCCAGGAGCAGTGCCCGTCATTCCAATGACCCCGGAGGCTGAGGCAGGGGCATGACTGAGTTTGAGCCCAAGCTGGGCAGGTTAGTGAATAAATAAAATAAAATAAAATAAAACGGTCTGGGGATGTAGCCCAGCTTTCCTTCAGTTGAGGCTCCAGTACTACAGAAAAACAAAA
>PVIC010031686.1:0-14326 GCA_004025085.1 Thryonomys swinderianus | reverse complement strand
GTGCTTAGAGATAATTTAGTCACTTTACTGCTGCCCAGTCTGCTGCCTTCCTGTATCCCTTCCTAGCTGTGCAGGCTGTCTGGACACGGAGACTCCCGTGTGCTGGACCTAGCTGCTGACAGGGCCTCCTTTTTCCCCACAGGCGAGAGTGCCACATATTGTCTCGTGAAGAACGCCGTGAAAATGTTTAAGGATATTGGGGTAGGTGTTCACTGTTTATGGAAACGCTGTGCTAACTTTTGTTCTCTGTAGATAGGTCCTTGCCAGCCTTTGTGGTGGGCTGGGCCGCAGGGGAAACACTTTCTAATAGTTTAAGTTGGGGGACATTTCTGGGGATGAGGGTGGAGGGACAGGTTGAAAGCAGCATCCTTTGGTATAGATTTATTTGACGATCCCCACATTTTGCTGGTTTTACATTTGTTCCCAGCCATTTATATATAATAAGTTTCAGTATGGCTTGGTGTCTACTGCAGGTTTGTCTTTGAATTATTCCATGTGGTTTTCAGCTGTTACCTGACCCTGACCTTTTTACTAGTATCGCTAGGAGCGTCCCCAGGTACCCTTTGCTGTCACATGTGGGGCATGAACCCTGCAGAGCAATCAGCTGCCTTTTTAGGAGGCTATGTCACCTTATTGTCATATAAGTTTGAAGCGTAGAGTGCCGGTGAGCTCCGGGCAGCACCCACACCTGTACCCTGACCTCCCCTGGGGCTCACATCCCCATAGCCACACTGCCCTCACGCAGCGCACGGTTGTGTGGACCTTCCCTGCCTTTGGGGTCTAGACAGGGTTGTCAGCAGGAATGTCTGCCTCCCATTTGTTTTGCTTTTGATTTACTTGAAGTTTTTTCTTCAGGTTTTCAAAGAGACGAAGCAAAAGAGAGTATCTGTTTTAGAACTGAGCAGCACTTTCCTACCTCAATGCAACCGGCAGAAACTCCTGGAGTATATTCTGAGCTTTGTGGTACTGTAGGTAGTGTACGGCACCTCTGGTGAGCGAAAGGCTGGAGGTGAGTACCATGCGTGCTTCTCCTCTGGCCTCAGAGCTTCCGGTGCCATCGCTTGGCCAGGCCTGCCCGTGCTGAGGAGACTTCCGGAAGACAAGTGCCTTCTCCCTCTGTGGGCCCGCGCTCTTTTCGGCCGAGATGCAGTGGTCTGCGGGTAACACAGGGGCTTCAGCCTCATCTGCGGCTCGTAATCAGTAGGTTCCTAGATGAAATCTCAATAAATTATTTTGAAGTTTCTTCAAAAAAGATTTCCATTTTAAGTAAAACTTCTATGGACTAATTGCTCTGATGGACACAGATGTGTTATTCGCTGGAACTCTACAAGTGAATCTGTGTAGGATTCATAATGCTGTTGGGTAATTCATTGGTATATTTTCTGATTAATGGTTAATATTTCCTTTCAAAATAATGAAATCATTCTTTCTCTCTTTTTCAGTTTTATCTTTGTCAGTAGTAACTACATTCTGAACTCTGCCCATCCCAAAGTACCCTGCTGATGTGCAGGCGGAGAGACACAGGGCCCAGGTGTCACTGTGCTGTCCGTCCCGTGCAGTCAGATTTAGAACCCATTTTAAGAGCTACATGAAAACAGACCATATTAGTTTCGGTCAGGAATTGAGGTGTTGTGATTAAATAGCCAACATTGAGAGATAAATGTGGCTGGCAAGTTCAAGGCGAAGTTGGCCAGAAAATCGGCACAGAAAGCTGTTGCTCATAGAAAAAAGGGCCATGGAGTCGAAAATGACCAGCAAGTATTTAGAATGTTCCTGCTTCCTGTCTGTACTTCCCAGTGCTGGGGTGCAGGCCCGGCTGCTCACAGGTTCAGCTGTCCTTAGGGATCTTCCAGCCACACAGCAGCAGAACTAGTTGGATCAGCTCGGCCTGCTGGATTCTGCCACACGCGATGCCTGGCTGCTGCCCTGGCCCAGCGCCCTGCACATGGCACCCCGGGTGCTCACGGCACCTCCTTGGGGGAGACTTGCTCTTGTGCAGGGAGTGACCTGTGTGACGTGTGGTGATCAGTCAATGGCTGGAGGGGTTTACGGATTTTTACCTTTGAGAAAAAACGTTTCCTAAGAAATTTACATTGGTTGTAAGCGTACGGCTCAGTGCCAGGTAGAGGCAAATGATTATCAAAAATTGTCTTTTTAATAAGTAGGAGCCTTTTTGTGAGTAGGGAGTGTAACTGTTAATTAATTGTGGTAACTATGGTGGTTGTTAAAGATTGTGTAACGTTAACTTTTTTTCTAACAACTTCCTTCACATCATTTCCACATTATCATGGAACTAGGAATTTTTTCTGATGAATGTTGCAAAGATTCTTTGGATTTCGTGTAAATGTATTGAGAATGAAGCTTGTACTTTCCTGAGTTTGGATGCTAAACCCCGAGAGTACCTTGTGAACGGTCCGTGTCTGTTGGGAGAAGGAGGGACACCGACTCTACACTGTATGAACTCATCTTGCTTGATGCGCCTGGCGGTTATGCTGTGCTGTTCTGCTCCCCTTCTGCTCCCTCAAAGTCTGTATAAGATGCGCTTTTTCTTCATCTTTGTGGGAACTCACGTACTATTGAGTCACCGGAAGTTGTAGCCACTGTGATGTATGAGCTAGTCGCCTTTTAACTTTCCATTGTATAAGCTAGGGTAGAGGGACACTCCCTTGGGCTGTTCTGTGGCTACCCGGGGAGTCTTGCTTATTCCTTTAACTGGAGAATCCAACATTTCACTAATCAGCTTGTCTGCCTGTCTGTCTTCCTGCTGTCTTGACTGTTTCGCCCCCCTCTCTTTCCTCTCTTCGCTGCTTCACTCCCTGTCTCCCTTTTTTTCCTCCCTCTCTCCTTTCCTTCTCCCCTCTCTCTGTTTCTGTTCTCTAAATTACAAATCCAGGGTGAGTGAAACTCCCATCCGGAGGTCTCGGCCAGGGCTGCCTCCCATTGGGTCGGCTCTGTCTGTCACTATTGCGAAGAGCTGCTGCTGCGCCAGCCTGGGAAGAGAAAAGAGAAACTCTGGCTGCTCTTGCTTTATTCTGCCCTCTGGTTGTTTTCAGAAACTTCAAGCACGTGCTTGAGGAATGCAGTTTGCTAGCTCTCTCCTGCTCAACCCACTGTGAGGAGAAATATGCATGCTTTTTGATAATGAACTGGTGCTTCAAACCTTTTTTAAGGAAGAAAAATCTCAACCAAAGTTATGCTCATCCAGACAAGCTGACCCTTGAGTTAATTTTAGCACAACTCATTCTGCAGTGCCTCATTACTGGGAAAAAGTTGTCACAGAAAAGCTTCCAGCTAGTGCTGTTTTGCTGATAGATTAAATTCTTATTGTTTCATAACAGTGGATGGCTTCCATGTTAATCACACTAGGTGCTTGTAAATAATTTATTACAGTTTACTCTATTGCATTTCTGCAAAACTGAAATGCATGCCCTTCAGGGGAAAACTGTGAGTCAAGTTTTTAAAAAAATCCCAATACTAAGCAATATAAACTGCACTAAGCTTTTTAAAAGGAGAATGTCATAAGTAATTCAGAAGAAAAGAGACTTTTATGATTCTAAGCAGAAGAGACAAACACGAGTGAAGTGTGTAGAATCAGGAACCGAGAAAGTACTGCATACACCTTCTCAGCTCTGTTAAGTCGCATGAAGTCCCGAGGATCAGTGGAGAAAATATTCCTGGGGTGGCCAGGAACGACCTCAGATTGCAGAGTTCCCTGCAGTCTGGAGGAGGAAGCATTTCCCATAGTGCTCCAGGTAGCCCGAGTGCTCTTGGGAGGTACTTGGTGGCAAGTGCTGCTGGGAGCCCAGGTTGCATTCTAGCTTATAGTCCATGTTAGCGTGGTACAGGCTCAGCCTTGCCAGGGAAGCCTGTTTAACTCAGTATTTCTCAAACTATCTTGACCTCAGGACCTTCTTCCCTTTTGGGAACTTCTGTACCTCTCGCTAGTATCCTGTGGAAAACATTTTGGGAAACATTATATCAGGTAGTTCTTAAAGGAGACAAAACAGTAGCAAAGAGATGGCACTGAAGCAGAATTTGCTCACATTTTATACCATGAAATGTTGCATTGAATGGATATATTTTTCTTCCTCTGGAAAGAATAAGCACAGAAAATGTAATATAAGTGGTCCTAGCACTTTCCTTTGACGGAAAGATTAGCTGTCGATAACCCTGGCTTTTTTACTGAAAATAGCAGAATTAATATAAAGATTAATGGGGGTAAATAATGTTGCAATTCAGATCTAGAAGAGAATATTGCATTGTAGAATGCAGATTTTTATCCACAGATAGGTCTAGCGTTTAGAAATGATAGGATCTATCATTGAGGTTTATGAGACTAAGGTACATAAATCAGTTTTTTAAAATACTCTTTTTAGGAACCTGAGAGTTGCCATGGGGTATTTTAGTTTAATACAAACTAATGATTGCTTTAAAGGAAACTCTTGGCCTTATTTCGAGTTAAAGGGCTAAAAGTCTTGATGGAAGGTGTTAAAGTCTGTGTGGTACAGAGAAATGTCAGAGTGTTGTAAAGAGAATCACTGCAAAGTATTGTAAAATAATGCTGTGTGATTTTCTAAGTGAAAACTTCCTTGGAAATGATTGATTTTTATGTCTAATAATGTATGGTGAGAAGCACAGAAATGTAGTTTTGTTTTAATAAACCAAAAAAAAAAAAAAACCTATCCTGGATGTCTTGGATTTGTGTTCGGTTCCCCACTGGATTCACTTGGCCTCCTTGAGTCCGGGGAGAGGCTCGGAGCCCGTGCCAGCGTCTCACCCGAGTCTGTATGAGGATCTGCACCGGGAGGCCCAAGGGCCAGTGGTGGAAGATAGAAGGCCTGCGCCGGTGGGGTGAAGGGTCTGTGCCGGAGGGCTGAGGGATTGGCCCTGGAGCCAGGAAGCGACACTCAAGCAAAGACCAGAGCTCACCTGAGGAGAAGAGCAGCTGTCCCCAGCGACAGCAAGGAACTGAGCTCCCCTGATGTGAGAAAAGCCGAGTTTGTCCTTCACTTGACTGCGGCAAGAAAATCAACAGCTCACGATCTTCCCCTCCACCTCTCTTTCTGTGCTATCGACGGCAGTCCTCAGATGGGTCTTCCACGCCCAGACCGTGCTGACTCGGTTCTGCTGGAATTAGCTCCTCCACCACAGGTGGGGTAAATTAAGCAAAGGGTTTGTAGAAATCCTTGTGCACGGTGCCCGAGCAGCAGGGAAGCCTCTGAGCTCACAGATGTCTGGAATGTGCTGCTGTTCATTGCATGTCTGTGGCGTCAGAGCCCAGGCACAGCCACAACCATTTTCGATAGTACCTTTTGGTGTCGCGTGTGCATGGGATGTTGGCCCTTGGTGATCGTCCTGAAAACCGGAAGGAGATCGGTGTCGGCAGTGACTCGAGGTCATGCTGCTGGCGAGCCGTGTGGCTTGGCATTCGGTGCTGTGTTTCGAAAGTGCCTGTGTTCCTCGGCTTGGCGGGTCTGTGTACCTGGAGGTCGAGTCTGGAGGTGGCACTGATTAAGGAGGCATTGGCAGCAGAGCAGGTGCCAGCTGGGCTCGCTCCAGAGCTTCCCTCTGTGCTCCCGGCCTGGGAAACATCTGTGTCCCGTAGCCCACGGAAGAGGTGCTGGCCTCTCGACCTCGGCCTTTGCAGCCAGGTGACACCCCAGCCCCCAAGGCCCAGAATGAGCCTCCAGGACCTGCTGGCCGCATGGAACTGCATTCATAGGTCACAGCTCCACAAAGCCTTAAAGCCTATTTTTGAGCTATCTTTTACAGAAATTTGGTTTCCACCTCTGTATCAGGGTCTTTTCAGCCCCTGCTTTGCAGGAGACGTCCAGCCGCATTAACATTCCTTTGTGAAAATTGTCTCTCTTTGCAGGGACAAGCCCGGGAAATTAATCTGACAAACATGTTTAAAGTGGGCTATGGGACATAATTTTTGTCTTGGGTTAGGAGGTCACAATTTCCGTCGCTTCAGACCTTTCATTTGGGCGTTTCTCTCTGAAGATTCATGTGCTTCCCTAAACCGTTGAACTGAGAAGTTCAGTTTGAAGGGTGTGTCCGTAGTTGCTGTTTAATTCAATTTTATTAACAATAATTGTCAGAAAGGGCACGGAGGTCCTACGGGTTCTCAAAGGGACCACAGCTGTGGGTGCTGGACATGGTCCTGCTGTGCCCGAGCCAAGCATCAGAGGCAGAAGGCATCACGTGCCTCATGCTTTCCTAAAAGGCTATAAAGAAATCGCCTTTCAGAGGTACAAAATAATTTACGAAGATTAAATACTT
The DNA here is from genome assembly GCA_004025085.1 of Thryonomys swinderianus. Lineage (NCBI taxonomy): Eukaryota > Metazoa > Chordata > Mammalia > Rodentia > Thryonomyidae > Thryonomys > Thryonomys swinderianus. Next base: position 8,044 of record PVIC010031686.1, on the reverse strand, counting down.
TGCTATTTTCAGTAACTTCCTGGCAAGGTTCTTCAGTAACAGGAAGTTCGTCAAGTCTGCAAATCAGAGTTTATCATTGGTTCTGTGAACCTGGGGACACTCTTGACCCCACCCCTTTGTAAGGAGGACCAATAATAACCACTTCCCATCTGGAGGGGGCGCTAGGGGACCGGCTCAGCTCCTGGGAGGGATTCCAAACGAGTAACTTCTTCCCTGAGCCTAAAGATGGGCTTCAGTAGCGGGCTTTCTCGAGGCCAGGTTTGCAGGGGGTCCCCAAGGGCTTCACCTTGCCAGTCACCCTGGCCTCCGCGGACGCCCTGCACCCCCCCCCCCCCCCCCCCCCCCCCCCCCCCCCCCCCCCCCCCCCCCCCCCCCCCGTTTCCCAGCTGCTCCTGTTCTGCCTGCGCAAAGCTGAGAGAGCCAAGTGCTCTTAATAACCAGTGAGAGGCGGGACGAGGGACGCAGCGCCGGGCCTCCGCTCCTCACGGGCAGTTAGAAGGTCCGTTGGGACTGAGCTCCGGGTGTCCACAGCCTTTGGGGCGCGCCTGCTGTCTCCCGCTGCCAGCCTGCCTCAGCTTGCTTAGAACTGACTTGCAGCCGAACTCCTGGCTCTGAAGCTGCTTAGGAGACTCAAGCTAAGGTCATATCGCACAAGGCTATGTCAAGAGAGCATCTCCAGATACTACGCTGGACGTCACGGCCAGTGGCCTGACCCACCAGGTGCAGAACACACTCACCTGAGCGTCCACAGCGGCAGACCTCAGCATTCCTTAGGAGCCCTGCGCAGTCCCCGTGATAAGACGAGGAAGATGAAGGGTTGGCCCGTAAACACCGCTCCGTCTCCTTCACTGGCTCCAGTGACAAGGACACGGATCTAGCTAGCGGTGCTCTAACTTGGGGTACTAAATGCGCAGGAAATTCTACTGCTGTGAGTCTCGGGCATCAGCCGTCTAGAGTTGGGCAGAGAGAGGAGCCACCCGAGGCCTCGCCCTGGAGCAAGGCTCATCCTCCAGGGGCCACAGGGCCGCACCGGGGAGTTGGTGACCACGCAGTAGCTGGCAGGCCAGAGCCCACCGTGGGAGACCAGGTGTGACGAGGGGCTCAGGGCAGACGGTCTGCCACGGAGTCTCGCGGGAAGGGTGGAGGCAGGTGCTGGGAACAGGATTCCTTTCTGCTGCCCACGTGCATGAGGTGCGCGTGGCCCCCGCACACTGGCCATCGGGCATTGCTGCCTGGCTTGGTAACTGGAATTTTCAAAGCAGCACAGTGTATTTTTTTCTGTAAAAGTCTAGCTCCCATTGAAGCAGAAGACCTCACACCACCGGGTGGTCGTGTCTTCGTGGAGTCAGGGGTTGCTAACGAATGCAGACCATTCAGCCAGAGTGTGTCTCCTGCATTTCCTACACTCGACCCGGCCTGCGGTCCCCGGCAGAGGCCACAGCCAGAGTTCACGTAACCGTTGGCCTCTCAGAGTTGTTTCACTTTCTCACATAGAGAGCAATGTCTCTAAATGCGTGTCTGCTTCAAACGGGAGAAAGGGAGCTGCGGGGCGGTGGAGACGGCAGTTCACTGCTTTCAGAAGAAGTAAAATAATACTGAGCCCAAGCTAATTGGACCACTGAGCCTACAGCTTTATTTAGGTCCAGTGCTCTCCATTTTACAGATGAAGAATGGGAAGCAGGTACCCAAGTTTAGATTTGAGAAGTCAAGGTTAGTGCTTCAGGGTTCGTCAGCCTCTCTGCCGTCCAAAAGGCCGTGAAATTTCAGATGCAGATTTGCTGGTGTCTGGCCACACCTGTGCCCTGACGCAGGGCGTGGCCGCCCGCGTTTCTGGATCTGTCCACGCGGTGGCGCCAGGGCTTCATCGAGGGTCTCTAGACCTCGCGCAAACGCTGCCACGCTGACAGTGTGATCTGGGGCGGCGCCTCCAACCAGCTCCTGAGGGGTGCAGCGTATCCCTGACTGCCAGAATGGGACCTCAGGATCGGTCCTCCAAGAAGGAAAGAGAAAGAATGGGACAGAAATGGGGGTGAGGAGCACGCAGCCAGAGTCTCAGTGGGGCAGGCTGTGGAGCACCTGCTGCCTCGGGAGCACCTGGGAATTGGGCGGGAGTTGGTGGAGAGAGGGGTGCAGGTCGTGCCTCGCTTTCCCCTCTGCTGCCTTCCTCTCACCGGTGCTCAGTGTCTCAGACTTTTCCGGAGATCGCCTGCCCAGGTCCTTGCTGGCCCTTGAGAAGTGGAATTACTGATGATTTCAGGACTCAGTCCTACCTCCCGTGACGCCCCAACATGCCTCCTTGAGGCCCAGTCACCTCGTGGGAACTTCCCTCCTAAGAACTTTGCCAGTGGTGAACTACTTAGCGCTTCAGTTAAAATGAGATCAACGGAGCAAACTGGCGAGGGCGGAAAGGAGTAGTTGTCACCTTGTCCAGAGTCGGTGGACAGAAAGGAATTTCGAAGAGAGGCAGCGGAGGGGACTGGGACCCCAAACAAGCTCCCCACTCTTCTTAGTGCTGTTCTGGGCACAAGGTCGCCCCCAAACTGAGATGTAATGGCCGTTCTATCCACTAGAGGGCGCCAGCACCCTTCAGTGAAGTTGAGAATGGCAAGAGCTAAAGTGAGACGGGCATCTCAGGGACCTCCAGGGTATCCCAGGCCTGCACTCCGCCACCTCACATCCCTTGGCGACATCCCTTCTCCCCTCCGCCGCTGGGATGTGCAGCCTGGCAGGCGCGGGCGCCGCACTCGCTGTATTTTGTCATCGTGTCTCAGTCAGTGTGGCCACCCGGCTGCCGGGGCTCGGAGCCCCAGCTCTGCTGACCCGCGTGCTCGGCCTGCCGGGCGCCTTTGGAAACTCGGCCGGGGTGCACTGTCCCGCTGTTTCTCCCAGAACCTCTGGCTGGGCGGTTGCCCAGTGGGCTCCTCTGAAGTGTTCCTCAATCTGTGTTCAACTCACCCTGGTGGATGGTCTCCGTCACAGTGAGGCCCTTAGCGACGGCCCTTGTCTGAGGTCTCAGCACTTTGTGCAGAACCGGGGGGGTCACCAGGGAGGGGCAGGGAGCTGGTGGCCCAGAGCGGCCCCGCAGAGGCCGAGGCAGCGGAGACCCCGGGGCCGCGCTGGGCTGGGCATCAGGCGGTCGCCATCAGCACGGGTCTGAGCCCCGGGACGAGGGAGGACGGCGGGCCGGGCTGACACGGTAGGCTGCAGGCCAGGGCCCAACTTCCGTCCAGTCTGTGTCACCATGTGCGGTGGTCGACTGTAACAGGAGCGGGACTCCGAGAGGTTGAGCGCTTGTTCAGAGGCTCACAGCTGAGCGGAGCAAGGTGAGGTCAGTTAGCTACTTTGCACTGTGGCTCTCTGAGTTCTTCCTGAACGTGTGCACTGAGTGGCCACGAGTTCCTGGATTTAGTCAAATATTTGCCGAGGCCTCACTGTGAACCGGGGTCAAGGGGAGCGCAGAGATTCTCCGCGGATGCTTAGGCAGGGCGGGGAGGCCTCCTCAACCCGATGGGGTGCCAGGTCAGCCCGTGGCCCCGGAACCCAGCCCCCGCCTGTGTTGGAACAAACATTTTACGGGATACTCTTTCAGCCATGAACGTTTCACAAGCTAGCCCTAAAGGATAAGGACAATGGAAAGACATAATCGAGACCCCATTATCACACCTAAAAATATCAACCCTAATTCCAGCTGGCATTCGGTGTTTAATTGCCTCAATTATTTTTTAAACAGTTGCTTTGTCCAAGTCAGGATCCAAATAAGATCCACACATGGCCTGCAGCTCAGTCTTTTAAGGTTTTTTTTTTTTTTTTGAGCTGTTCTTTCTCTTTACCTCATGTTCCCCTTGCAAAGCATTTGTGTTTGTTTAAGAATCTGGTGTCTTCCTCTGTGGCATCCTGTCTTTCTCCCTGGCACTTACTGTCTGTGTTGCCAGGGTCCCAGGATCCTGTCTAACCTGGTCCTCTGTGTTATATATAATTTGAGGCTTGTTTAGACTCAGGTTTGAGGTTGTGGAGTGCCAGCGTTCTGAAAGCACACACCAAAGGCAGCCTGCTGAGCAGCCTCTGTGTGAGTGTATGAGCGTGCACACATGGGCGCACATCCATGTGCCCATGGGAGATTTCCCTGCCCTTCAGCTACTTTCAGAAGCCTCTGCACTTCGGCAGCCATGGGATCCTTTTCCAAGCAACGTGTCGAAAAGCAGGCAAGGAACAGAGGGGAAGCGTCACCTCTGCTGAAGCCAGTTCTCCGGGAGGCAGGGGAGGAATCTTCCTGTGGATTCCTGCACTTCCGTTCCCTCCTTCCACCTGCCTCAGCAGGCCGAGGACACTGATTGCAGCCGGTGCCATCCTGAAGGCCTTTGGTCTGTGGTACAGAGTGACCGGAAACCATGGCAACAGTGGTTCACCCAACTGCACCCAGGGGTCTGGAGGCGTCCCCCGGACACAGGAGAGGGTGGCGCTCTCCATGCATACTGGGCTGCTCTGTGCTGTGCTCGTTGGCTGGATAACACTGTCCAAGCCAGGGACTGACCCCAAGGCTGAGAGGGACGCTGCATGCTGAACTCCTAAGAACCCGGTTTCAGGACCACACCTTTTCCCTATCTCCCCAACCCAGGCTGGCTTCACCATCTCCCCGCACTCCTCCTGGGCTCCTGGTTTCTCTCTTCCTCACTCTAATTCATTCACAGTACTGTAGTCAGAGTCCTGTTTTTGAACCACAAATTCCTACTCCTCGCCTGAAATCCTGTCGTGGGTTGAGTACTGTTCCCTCAGCATTCATGTCTGCTGGGTCCTCAGAAGGTAACCTTATTTGGAAATAAGAGTGTTTGCAGATGTAAACTGAGGTCATATTGGGTTAGAGCACACTTTAAATCCAACAAGTGGGGGATTTATAAAAAGACAGAAGAGGACAGAGCATAGAGACAGGAAGGTCACATGAGAACAGAAGCAGGATCTGGGGAGAGTCATCTGTGAGTCAGGGATTGCCGTGGCGGGGGTGGGCACTGGTTGCTGGGAAGAGGCACACGGGCCCTTCCCACAGTACTCGGAGAGAGTTTGGACCTGCTGAGCCCTGCATTCCACACCATCTCCCTTCCTGACATCTGGAGAAGACTTTCTGTAGTTTTAAGCCACCTGGTGGTGATGTTTTGTTATAGCAGCTGCAGGAATCTAACACAAACCCTGAATATTGATCCTAGACCAGACTCTGCAATATTTGCCTGGTCCACTGTGCAGGGCATGGTCTGCACCCTTCTGTCCTGTGCCCGCTGGCTGACTTTCTCCCCATGGCTTGTGCTTCTGTGTTCCTCCTGATTACACCACGAGTCTCAGTGTCCCTGAATACCTTCTCCTTCCCCTAATTCTGCTCTAATTGGCGTTTGGTCGGCCTCCCATCAGTGATGAGCGTGCATAGTCCCTGGGGACATGATGTGCGGAGGAGGGAGGCTGCTGCTTGCCTCATATCTCGTGGTGGACTTGAGGTCTAGGTGCTGGCCATCATGTGCTGCGTGGGCCCCACAGCTCCCCAGGGCCCTGCAACTCTCTGGGCTGGGTTTTGTGTCTCCCAAACAGAAGGGGAATGAGTGTGAGTTATGAAAGCCCTGGGCCCAGGATGGCTGTGAGTGACCTCACCAAACAGTAGACATTGACAGCTCAGGCTGGACGCCAAGTGTCAGGGTGAGAAGGGCCTTGAGAGGGCCCAAGTTTGAAGAGGGATCGGCTGAAGTCTCCAGGGCAGGTGACTTGCCCAGCATGGGGCCTGGCTCTTCTTGTGGCAGGGTAAGCCTGGTACTGGGGCTCCTGGGGTTTCGTGCGTTCCTGGCAAACACTGTATTACTCAGCTCCATGTGTGGCCCATTTTTATGAAGGTCTCTAAGGTCCACAGGCCAGGCTCAGACTCACCCTCCTCCGGCCTCGGTTCCCTGGTAGCTGGGTTATGGCTGTGCACCGTCACACCTGGCCAGCTGGTGTTGAACTTAGGTTAGAAATCTGTCACCGTGGGGTCATGAGGAACATGGAGCTCCCGTCCCTGCTCCTTTGCATGTCCAGGACACCTGGGCCCCATCCTGAAGTCTGACCCCTCTGTTAAGCTGATAGCAGCAGGAGAAGCCACCTGCACCTGACTTTGCAGACACTCTAGCTCGGGAGCACGAGGCTTCTTCGAGCAGGAACCACCAAACCGTGAACTTGTCCAACTGTACCCACTGGAGGTGTGTCTGGGAGGCTGCAGGCCTCAGAGTAGACGCCCCTTCGCAAGGGCCTCTATCAGGAAGGCCAAGGCAGGCCCAGTTTATCCATAGCCTAGAATGAAGCAGCAGCAGCAGAGGGTTGCAGGGGCCCAGGAGGCCACGGGGTCTCCGGGGAGGACGTGGGTGCCTCAGGGTGACTGCAGCCTTCTCCTCCCACCCACACCAGAGTGGGGCGTCCCACTGCTCGTTCTGAATCTCCTGGGAAAACCCAGACAAAAGGCATGTAAACCCAATCGGCTGATGGAACTGCACCACCCTGTTCAGACACAACTCCGCCCTGGGATTATGACTTCTGTCAGGGGCAGAGCAAACTTGAGATGGGACCCATGGGTGTGGGGTGATGAGAACAGTGGCTTGGATTAGAAGTGCAGAAGAGGAAAGGACGGAGTGAATAAGAGGGAAAGAGCTGGGAGCGAAAGAGGAGGGAAGGAGAAAGCAAGAGATTGAGAACTCCCCCTCCCCCCAGGCGGCATCAGCCCAGCTGGTGGGCGCCAGATGGGAAAACGACGATGAACCACAGACCGGGCTCTGTTAACAAGCTGACAGCAGCAGGAGAAGCCACCTGCACCTGACTGTGTAGCCACCCTAGCTCAGGAGCACGAGGCTTCGAGTAATCGGTCTCAGGAACCACCAAACCGTGAACTTGTTAAACTGGACCCGCTGGAGGCCTGCTCGGCTCCTGCTCGGCCGGCCGTGAACAGAGGCGGTGCCATCTGTAAGCAGAAGGCTGGATGGTGCCACGCGGTGGACACAGGGTCCCCTTGCGGCTGTGGAAATCGCAGCCGGGGCCCAGTTCGCAGCTCCTGGGCCCCGTGAGCCAGCCCAGGGCTCCTGCTGAGCCCTCCTGCCGGGAGGAGGCTGCAGCGGGAGGGGTGACAGCGCCGCCTAGAGAACGCAAGAGCTCTCAGTTCGGATCCGCGCGGACCCTGATCCTGGCTCTGCTCCTCTCTGGGTCCGACGGACATATGACTCAAACCATGTTAAGCCTCAGCTCCCTCCCTGCTACATGGGACTCCCTGGCCCAGGGGATGGCGTCAGGGATGAAACGGGATCAGGGTACACCTGGTACCTAGCACCTGTTTAGTGAGGGTAACTTAGAGACCACAACTACCCACAGCTGTGGGTCTACGTCACCCTTTTCATATAATGGTCTAGTGCCTCGGCCCAGCATGGAGGGTCTGGGGTGTATTATCTGGGCCCGCAGCTCTCTCAGACCTCAGGGACATCCCGGCTCGAAAGTCTTCTGTCCACACTGCTGGAGTGTGATGCCTTTCCTCCTCCAGGCCGGCACTGTGAGGGGCCCAGCAACGTGCCAAGGTGGGTGCTGACTCTTCCCAGGCAGGCTCACATTAGAGCTTCCATTTCCTGAAACCCTGCCCGGAAGAGGTAGCCTGTTTCCAATTACCATACCTACTCGCCATTAGATGAGAACAGACTGAGTGGATTGCTGCCACTGGCACTGCGGGGTTGGCGTGGAAGCTTTTAACTTCGTTACTGCATTAATAAATATTTTGGAGATGAACTTTTGACCACATGCTCATCCAGAATCCTTCCCTCATGGACACTTCGCTTGAAGGCCGCATGAAGCAGAAAGGTAGGTGTACAATTCCTGGATTATACTTGAAAATTCACCATATCTTTCTATGCCTCAGTTTCCTCATCTGTAATATGAGAGTGTCAGGCCCTGTGACCCCTAAGGTCCTTTTATTAATTTATAGAACTTCAATTCTTGTAGGAAAATAAAATTAAATCACCAAGATCTAAGAAGCTCAGAGTGGTGAAGGTCAATCACTATC